>WYDI02048677.1:0-210305 GCA_009867235.2 Psittacus erithacus
ACTGCCATGATTTTTCAAATATGATGGACAGTGGCTTAGCAACTTCATTTGCCAGCTCCCTCAGGACCCACGGATGAATTTCATCAGGTCCCATGGACTTGTGCACATTCAGGCTCTTAAGATGGTCTCGAACCTGATCCTCCCCTACAGTGGGCCCAAGGTCTTCATTCTCACAGTCCCTGTGTCTGCCTTCCAGGACTTGGGTGGTATGGTCAGAGCATTTGCCAGTGAAGACCGAGGCAAAGAAGTCATTAGGAACCTCAGCCTTCTTCAAATCCAGGGCAGCCAGTTCTCCTGATAGCTTCCGGAGAGGGCCCACGCTGTCCCTAGTCTGTCTTTTATTCATTACGTACCTATAGAATCCCTTGCTATTATCTTTCACATCCCTAGCCAAGTTAAATTCTAACTGGGCCTTAACTTTCCCAACCTGGTCCCTAGCTTCCAGGACACCATCCTCATATTCTTCCCAGGCCACCTGTCCTTGCTTCCACCTTTTATAGGCCTCTTTTTTACTTTGAATTTTCCTCAGCAGCTCCTTATCCATCCAAGGAGGTCTCCTGGCCCTCCTGCTGCACTTCCTTCTAGTTGGGATGCAACACTCCTGAGCCTGTAGTATCCCTGATCCTTGAATATCAACCAACAGTCTTGGGCCCCCTGCCCTCTGGGGCTATATCCCATGGAGCCTTACTAAGCAGGTTCCTGAATAGGGCAAGGTCTGTTCTCTTGAAGTCCAGGGCAGTAAGCTTGCTGCACGCTCTTCTTACTGTCCTGAGGATCAAAAACTCGACCATCTCATGGTCGCTGCAATCAAGGCTGCCCTGGAGCGTCACATTTCTAACCAGCCCTTCCCTGTTGGTGAGCACGAGGTCAAGCACGGCACCCCTCCTTATTGGCTCCTTAATTACTTGCAGAAGGAAGTTGTCTTCCACACAATCGAGGAACCTCCTGGATTGCTTGTGCCGGGCCGTACCACCCCTCCAACAGATATCAGGGGGGTTGAAGTCCCCCATGAGAACAAGAGCCTGCGAGTGTGAGGCTGCTCCTATCTATCTATAGAGCACTTCATCCACAGAGTCCTCTTGATCAGGCGGTCTGTAACAGATCCCCACAATATTCCTCTTTCTAGAGCTCTGTGTGTGTATATATATATATGCACACACATATATATGTCTTTCAATATTAAATCTGAATAATACATATTGACAAGACACAGTGGTTTTCCCCAGTTCTTTCCTTTACCTTTATATAAACCTAATATGGTTCCGCAATGAGGTTACATCTCAAGGTACCATCAGTAACAGAGAGGCAAATAAATGCTTCATCAGCACCCATTTTAAAGACCTTTGCTCATAGTGTTTCTTGCTGGTAACATAAACCTGATATAAACCAGTTCTCAGCAGGTATCTCCTGCCTTTCAAAGAAGAA
Source organism: Psittacus erithacus (assembly GCA_009867235.2). Classification (NCBI taxonomy): domain Eukaryota; kingdom Metazoa; phylum Chordata; class Aves; order Psittaciformes; family Psittacidae; genus Psittacus; species Psittacus erithacus. The sequence goes on from WYDI02048677.1 coordinate 1,426, forward strand.
ATAAAACAAACTCTGCAGATGATAAAGCACTTTGCTTCAAAACCAGTGCTTTGTGACTTTGGCCTTGCAGTTGAACCTCAAAGGTCTGTTCTGAAGTGCTGTAATTAAAAAATTACCTGCGTTCATAACTGTTTTTCAACTTTGTATTGATGAATAGAGACTACCCTCTAGATTAACAAAAATCATGACAGGCTAGAAAAAACATTTAGGTAAAAAAAATGACAGCAGGAATCATTTTTTTAATTTTCATCATCTTTCCTTACTACAGAAAGTTTGCAAGATGGAAGCAGTTGATGCAGTTCTAAGTAGCTTAAGGCATGGTAAACAAAAAGTAGTTGTATCTTCCACAGAGATTAGCAAACCAAAGCAAATCCCAGTAATCTCAGTTATTTGGTGCTCACAGGTGGCAAGGAATGGGTATGACTTTTCCTGTCTAGAACAGAAGTGTGCTGACCCTGAATTTGAATGGGTCATGTTCACGAGATGGAGTTTTCCCAGCTTTTACATCTCCTGTTGGCTGTTTTTAATTTGTACAGCCTTTCAGTCAGATACACAAGACTCCTTGGTCCTGAGCTAGCTCCATAGTCCATTTTAAAAGTAATTTTCTAAGAAGCAGCAGCTCCAATCAATTAACCCCCTTGCAATGTAATCCTGTCCATATTCATATTCAGTTGCTTTACCTGTAGTGGCGAAATACTCCATGAATTTAAATATGTAGCAGCAAAATACTTCATGAACATGAGTCTCATCCAGTAGACTTGCATCTGGCTGTGAGGGATACTGCTGGCAGGCAGCACTGTTGGCTTAGTCCGGCCATAAAAGAAGGCCAGTTTGAGTACGCATGTGGTTTATCCACTACACTGATTAATTTCAGCAGCTTAGATGACATGTGATATTTATAGATTAGAGGCAAAGATAGGAAACTTTAACTTACATTCTAAAACTGCCATGCCTTAAATATGGGATGAGAAAACATTCAAGCTCAGAGGGCAACTTGATTTTGAAACTACTGCAGCCAGAGAAAGGCATGCATTTGGACAAGATTTATTTTTATGTACCTTGGGATGGATCAAGAGTAGAGCCCTGTCACACTCCTTCCAAACATCTCACAGAGAAGCAGTCAACAAGCCAAATTGCTTCATTCCCTCTCCTGTTCCCACTTCAGAAACCGTGCCACACATAGGTGACAGGCTTGACAAAAGGATGTCAAGGAATTTGGTTTGGCCCTAAAGGCAGGATTATACCCATATTATTTATATTACTAACCACTTACTTAAAGACAGACCCAAAATAATTCACAAAAAAGGCCTGAAGCTGAGGTCTCCTGAACATTTTTGGGAATAAAATCTCCAGGAATAAAAAGTCTGTATTTCAGAGTAAAGAACTGTTAAGAAAGACAAGGAAAGAATCCTGCATATTCTGGGTATTTCAGAAGCACAGAGGATTTGAAGCAGGGTTCTACACCACAGGAAATTTGATGCATTGGTGCTGCAATGCTCTTTGGATTTCCATGAAGAAAAATCCTGTGAATAGAAATATAAACACTTACAAAGGCACACAAAACATACAACTGAGAGTGAGAACAAAGAAGCTAACAATGCTGTAGTTAGGGCAGCACCAGCAACAGTGGCATATGCCTTTTTGTTACCAAAATATAAAACCACATGTACAATACTTGTATCCTGCACCAGGGAGGCCTGAGCCTGGCAAGATTATCTTGGGGTGAGAAAACCAGCATAGAATTTCTAAGCTGGATGTAGCCTTGACAGGCACAGTACTTGGGATGAACAGTTAATGAGGGTTAGTTATCTGCTAGCTGCATAACTCTTTGGAGGGGATGTTAGGTTACAGCATGAGTGAGAGCAGCGCCTCAGAGCTACTAAGCCTCCTTGCCGCGACATGATCCAGATACCAGCGTCCTGTTTCCACACTGCAGCTCTGGGCCTCTGTTCCCTCTTGCAGCGATCAACAGTGCTCCAAATGGAAACACAGTTATAGGAATTTGTTTCATTAACTTTCTGCACAAACATTAAATGTTTCCTTCACACTCCTTTAATCTTAAAAAGGGAGCTACCAATTCTAACGGTCTTTGGCATCTCTCCCCCTTCTGCACTAGCCCATTCAGCACAAGTTACAAATGCCTCCACATTTCCTTCTGAAAAAGTCTGTTTTCTAAAAAGAAAGAAAATGAAAGAGATGGGATTCTCCCCTGAAGTCTCCGTGGACATTTGTTTTCTCTGGATGACTGTTTTCCTACATTTCAGCAAACAACCCGGCTGCATGACCCTCCCCTCAGCACCTGGGAAGCACATTGTCAACTCTGGAAGTGTTTATTCTCTTTAGATTAAACAGCATTTGCTGGACGGTGATCACAGAAAGTTGTAAAAACAGATGGACAATGATCTGTCCAGACTTCCAGAGCTCACCATGAGAAGGCTACTTACATAAAAATATTTTGCTGAAGGATCAAAGGGTTTTCTTTCCCCCGTCTATACTCAGTTACATGAGGTCTGCTTTATAAACACGGGAACATAAACCAACCATCTCAAATAATGCCAAAACTCCAGTTTTGAAACTAATATTCCGAGTTAAGCTATTAGAATTAATGGGTTGGTTAAAAAAAAAAATAAATAAAAAAAAAAATCACACAAACCCAAACCAATGCTATACATGACCCTTTTCCCATTTCACCTGCATCTCAAAGCAGTCTCTTTTTTTCCAGATATACTGTCACCCCTTGGTTCAGTGGAAATAGCAAAACTATTTATTCCCATCAGTACTCCAGATGAAACTGATTTAGTTGATATCAGTGTGGTCTCGCATGCACTGACATAAAAAAGCAATGTGCTATATAAAATCATACAGGCTTTCATCTAGGAGTAAGACATTTTAAAGAGCATTTTTTTAGGTGGTGAGCTTGACCCTGAGCTGTGCCTCTGACAAAGTCTTGAGGTCACATTAAATGACAAGACGAACATCAAGTCTTGCCATGCTACTCCAAGAGGCTAATGTGATAAAGGGGAGATACATGATGGAAAAATACAATGCTGACTCTGCCTTTGGCTCCTGCACTTGCAACACAGAAACTGTGAGGTCCACGTTCTCATTTCCACACTAAGAAGGACTTGGAAAAAAATAGAGCGGTTGCAGAGGAAAAAGCAAGAAGGGTGATGAAAGGATCAAAGCATTTGCTTCACAGTGTGAGAAGCAAGATGATCAATTTATTTAACTCATCAAAAAGACTGTTTAGAGGAGGCTTGTTCTCAGCCTCTGAGTACCCATATGAGAAACAGAAATTTGATAGAGGGCTTTCCAATCAAGGAAAAAATGATTAAGATCAAACAGCTAGAACCTAAGGCTTGTTCATGTTATAAATCATTCACTCATTCTCCGTCACTAATCCCGATTCTATGACCACCTGGTATTTCTTCAAATACTTTATTTTGAAAACTAACCAAAGAACTAAACAGAAGAAAATGGGAAAGAGAACTCCAGAACTACATGAACAGAAAAAACTCCAGTGATCTGAGCTGTATGAACAGTATTTTCCAAGTTCTGACTTCCCTTCCATATCATGTTCATGTTTTACTGCTTTCTATATTTCTGTTAATATCATTTAGAATACTAACTCCTCTGTCAACCAACATTGCCTTTATACTTGTATTCATACAATTGGGTTTGTATGCTATATAGGAACTAAAGATTAATAGTACTTGTATTTCGCATACCAGGAAGCTGGACCTAATCCCTCGCCTGAAGAGCAGCAGTTTTCAAACTAGGGATAGAGGACTGCCACTCTAGTGGCCCTTCAAAAGGTTATCAAGGGGACAAGATGACTAGAATTTCTGCTCCTACACAAAATGTGGCCTCCCAGACTTCCTGGAATTTTGAGGTAATGTTTTGGAGCACCCATGGTGCGTGCAACTTTGCACAGGCTTTCAGCCAGAGAAGAGTTTGGGAAATTTTACTGTACACGAATGTCATAGTGCTACTGTCCAGAAGGCAGGTGACATGAGAAAGACTTTTTGCTATTTTGCTAAAGAGGAATTTTTTATAATGTATTAAAAGGCCTGAGTAACCCCGGAAATTGAGAGTAATTGTTGGTGTTTGGTTTGGGTTTGGTTTTTTTTCTATTATGGTAGTTAAGCATTAGATTTTGTCAGTTTAAAAATAAAACATAAGGAAACTCCCAGAATAGGTTTCACTCTAAACAAGCAGATCAAGGCTGGGAAAGGGAAAAGCCTCACACCAAGAACACCTTATGGCCTGGCATGCAAAGTAACAGTGTGATGATTTGGAGCTGCATGCTTTCTTGGTCACATCCTCAATACCATTATGACCTATCCAGAAACATATAAGGAAGAAAGCAACATGCCAGCCATTATCACAGGAGAATGCTGAATGCTTCAGCATTAAAAGCCACTAGTGCAGTATCATTGCGTTAATTGTTTAGTCCACAAACACCAGCATTGTGCAAGCAATTCTGGACAAGCATTTTACCTTGTAGGTTGGGTTTTATTTGTTTGGTTTATTGCTTTGGTTTTTTTGTTTGTTTTTTTTTAATACATTTAAAACACTTTGTAATAGTCCTGGGATACATACACAGAAAAGTATTTGCCATACCAGTGTGTAAAATCCCTGAGCTGACAAGCTGCATTATAACACAGAACAAGTGATGGAAACTCATGCTTTTGTACCATTACTGATGAACATAAGGAAAGCCATAATTATTAACCTATGGAAGCTGGAAGGAGTTAAGTCTGCTTCCACCTTTCTAATGGAATAAACAAACAAGTAAATTCTTTTTCTTTTCCTCACCTGTCTCTGCCTTTCCCTTCTCCACTACTAGGTAATACATAAGGTATTATACATTAATACAAATATCAAATGGGGTTCTTGCTCTCTGCCACAGGAAACATGACATGTTTGGCTAACTCTCCTCTTCTAATTTATGGGAAGGAACTACAGTGCTGACTAGCATTTATAAGCAAGATTAATGATTTGACAATAGACCCCTTTTTACTTTCAGCTACCTATAAAAAAAGCAGCTCTTTGCTTACAGAAAACAAATGATGCTTTGAGAGAAAATACGACATAATTACCAGTTTGGTAGTTTCCTCCAGAAAACTACAGGCTGAACATTTTAAGCCAGCACTATGGTAAGCCCTGCTTTACACACTATTTGTATCAAGTATAACCTACCAGGCAGAAACTCCACTAGCTACTCAAATCCTAGCACCACAATGTTGTAGAGGGAATCCCTCCATCAGAAGGTAGTGAGCATGATGTAGCTAGACCATGAAGCCAGTTAAGCTGTCTTAATGCTGATCAACATTTTACTCAAAATACTGCCACTACAAAAACAGTTCTTTGATCAAGTAATTGTAAAATCAAGCAAAGATTATTTTTAAGTACCTTCTCTCTGTCAATGAAAATATTTTGGGGTAAACTGAAATAGAAATTTTGGCAGGAAATGAGAAGAGCATCACTGATTGCTACTGACTGAGGCAAAATATATTTCCCTTTCTCCAGGTCCCTAGAAAGCACCAGTATGCCTTCTAGGTGTCACTGTCCTGAATGTTCTTTCTCTGTGTTGAATTTTTCACCTTTTTGTAGCTTAAAATTTAACAAATCCTTTACATACCACTACATGAAAACAAGACAGAGGTCTACAAAAATGTATCTAATTGTTATATATTCTCAACGATCAATACCGAGAAAAAGCAAGAAGAGTTATTCAAAATAGGAAGTATGGTGCAGAAAACAGATTTATATTCAATAGAATTATACATAATGTGCTCAAAAATGTTTAGTTCTATCAAACACAGCTCTAGTCTCCCATATAAACATACATATAGAGAGGACAGACATATTCAGCCTACACAATATCTTGCAAAGAACTGAAAACTTTCAAATCCCACTAAAATAGGTGAGAATTACTAGCAATTAATCATATCCCAGAATTATTCTGTGACTTGGAAGAATAAGCACTAGAACAAAAGAAATACACACAGCAACTAACATAAAGATATGAGTGATTTGCTAATAAAACCAAATAGCTTAACAGGGGATCATGCTTTCTGCCAACATATTGGGGTTTTTTTTGTGAAATCTATGAGGAAAAATCACATCAGAGAATCACTGCAGGTATTCTCCTTGTGACTACTTAACATTTCCACAATAAATCTATGCATAATAATTTCAGTTTGCTACTGATTTGCAGATTACCTGCAAAATGGGGTGCATATCAAGCACCTGCATTTGCCTAGATAAACAGGTCTGAGTTATATCTTTAAACATTCCTACCTTGTAACTGAAAAAAAATTTCCAAGAATTGCAATTTGTGCCATTTTACTGTATGCTTGGTACTAGATGTCTTACCCTCTTTCTAAAATATATCTCTTCCTGTTACTCCAAGTAGTTACACTAAATACATTTTCCCTCACCTAAGCTGTGGAGGAACCACAGTCTGCCTAAACACACAGGCAAGGCTGTGACCAGTTCTTGCTTACACATAGTGACCTAGAAGTCATCATCCAAAACTGACAAAAAGTCACATCCAAAACCAACACAGTTAATTGGAAACTTCACACCCAATGTGCTGACTAAGCTCACTGCATATAACTCTGTGCTCCAAGGGCAGCTTCACTACTTTTAGTTAGCAAGGGTGCTGTGATTGTCGGGTAATTCTGTAGGATTTCCCCAGGAACTCATTCGGTCCATGTTGTGAGTGAACTGAAAACCAGAGGGCTGCAGTTAGAAGAGCACTGAGCTAGAGACAGAAAAGCTTGCTGAGCAGCAGTTCATAGACTTCATTTTAAACATAGTTAAGCTCCACTTGTGAACAAAAGTATGATCAGATGCAGAATACTTTAAAATATTTTGCTGAACTAGGGTTTGAGTTTCAGTTTCTCAAAGAACCTGTTAAAAAGATAGAAAGCTTTATTCGCTAAGCCCATTCAGACATATCTTTTAAAAAACTCATAATTCAGTTGCTACCAACAATAAAGCATTTAAACAGAAGATGATACTGAAGACAGCACATGTAAAATAATGCAAATGGACAAAATGAAAGACCAGAAACTGAAATGTAATCATAGTATTGCAAAAGCTGAGAAAATAGTGACAAAGTACATAAATAGAGAATAAGATTTAATATTCAATCACAGTGCTGTTTCCAAAATGCAATCTTTTCTTCTTTTTAACTCTTCTCTTTTTAACAATTGACCTGCATTTCAAGTAGAGGAGCATGCAGGGTGGGAGTGATTGTTGAAATGAGTATTTACACAGCATTAACCGTTATTTTCAAAGATGAAATAATTAGTCTTAAAATCTGACATTTCAGAAATGACAAGACAAATACAGCTGATTAAAAATGCTTGAGTAAGCTAAACCAATTAATGATTATTTTTATGAGCACCAGAGTAGAGTTTGCAGAAAACACAGGTAACTTGCAGCTGGTTCTAGCCTAAGACTTTTGGAAAACTCTGTTTTATATGAAATAAACGACTCTAATAAATGAAGGCAAGCCATCTATTTAAATAAAAACTTTTTTTCATCATCAAATAAAATCCTTTCGCTGAACATCAATCTTCCTTACAGAAATGTAACCTTCCAAAACTATTTCCTCCCTCATCAATAATAGGTTACATGGCTATGGATAGTAAACAGAGCCTTGTATTTTAAGTATTTTTTTAAATGTTGGGCAAAACACCCAAGCACTAAAGAAAGATATTAAGGCAGTATTGTTACAGCAGTTTGCAATTTGATTAGTGGAACTAAGCATATTTTCAACTATATTTACATCTGTTTTCTGCATAGAACATGCCACATATATCTACAATCAATATTTCATACACATTCCTGTTCCACAGGACAGTGGATCATTCACATCCTAGAATGTTCAGAAAGCTTAATGTGTCTTTTATAATTGCTCTCTTTTCTATGCTACAAACCTAAGGTGCTGCCACACACTGGAAAAGGGAATTTAAATGGGGAAGAGAAAATGCTACAGGTACAGGTATAATGGAATAAATATCACCTGTTGAAAAGCAAGAAGCCTTTCTTTTCAGGATGAGAAAAGGCCAAAGTTTCAAAGAGGGATCATCTTAGGCTCTACATCTGTGCTATACCCGTCTTCTACATGATGTGAAACAATTTATACACAAAGATCACTACCTGTCTGTGGAAAAAATCTTACTGCAGAGTTCAACTGCCTATATGTATAACCATCTCCAATCATTTCTTTACGCTGGCAAACTTTTTGTGTATTACATACACAAGGATGAATCTTACTGGGAGTGCTGTGAATTTACATAGCTTTTTATCTGTCACCTAAGGACCCGACTGTTCTTTCTGTATGAAGCACATGCTACCATTTATGCATTTGAAAATTCTTCTGCCTACAGGAAACCAAAAAGAAAAAGCATTCATTTCTGTCTTATATCGTTCTTCTTTTCAGAAGTTTCCTTTTCTTAAGTCCCTAATCCTCCCTCTCAATCCTTTCTTAACCTTCTTTTAGTTTCACTTATGTTTTTTATCAACTTTCTATTAAACATGTCCAGGAAACCTCTAGATAAGATGGTGACAGATCCAGGAGAAGTAAAAAATGCATAGCACCGAAGGCAAAAAAATATATGAAACAACATGAAAATCGCAGAGCAGGCAAATGTTCTCTCTTTTCAAAGTTTCCCACAATCAGCTCCAACATACTTCCCATAGGTAATACTATCTCACAAACTGCGTAGATAAGGCAAAAGCCTTGATAACAAGTAATTAGACAAAATCTTGTAATGCCCCAATGTACATTAAATGTCTGATCTGACACCCAATAAATATGTGGGAGGATTTCCTTCAAAGGTTGCTGGACCAAACCTTGAGTGTGTGAGCTCACTAACGAGCAGCCTGACTTGTGCCCATGAACCAGGCAGAGGACAGCTACCAGAAAATGCAATCCCTATAGCTCATAGTTGTTTAGACATGGAAAATGGAAAACCACAAAAATAATGAACTGATCGAGACACAGCCTACAACACATTTGCTTTTCATGTACTCCACTAATCAAAATTTGTGACACATGACTGGAAGAATAAAAAGTTTACAACTAGAAAAAATCGTGCTTAAATTTGCTATCTAGAGTGGATTGGCAGCTCATTCACAACTTTAGCAGAAAAAGCCACTCATTTACACCATTGTGGAGACGATGCAGAGGGAAAGCACACTTAGACATATGATTACACTGCAGTGCAGAAGAAACCCACCCATGGTCCTGGAGAGCTCTCCACAAGCTAATTTAACTTGCTAAGTAAATTAGATATAGACCTAAAGTTACTTTGGGGAAAAATAATTCCTTTTAACTCTCATACATGCACTATGCAGAATCAATCTAAAGCTTCTTAAAAGCACTAGATCTTGGAAAAATCAACTTGAATTACAAATTTGCGATTGGTCCTTTGATTTACTTTGTGCTAAAACACAGCCAGCACACAACATTGGCTTTTTACTGCTTTATGGAGTATACAATTACATGAAATACACATCAAACTCATCTAAATAGCTGGCCATTTAACTGTCTGTTTGGAACAGTTGCACACTCTGTCATCCTGTGTGATCTAAAGCACAGAGTCAAGTCTAGCTGCTGTTTATAATTTAAGACAGGTAGCTCTGAACAGCAGGGCCTTCCCCCCCCCTCCCTCCTGAGGAAGGGAAAGCTCTTAAAAGGTCAGGCACCAATGCAGTTTACTGAATAAAGCTCAAGTTTGAAGAATGTGCCTTCTAGAGTGATTTTACTACCTGAGATGTAATGAGTTTTACAGGCTGTCTTTGTTAAATTGCCCTGACAATTTCCATTTCCACTTGCTTCAATCATATTAACAGAAGCTAAAGTTCACAAGTAGTAAAATATTTCAGCGTACTGAGCTGGGTCTCTAAAAAATAGATCACACACTTGACAAACATATAGGACATAACATTTGGCATTCTATTTCCTGTTTGGCTTGGCATGTCTCATTTAGGGCAGGACAAGTTGCCCTACCATACTATCTCATTACTCATGGAAATAAAACATGGTTATACCAAGGACTTGACAAATCCCATTAGGCATGTCAGAAGGACAAGGCTGTCCCACTGAACTGGTGAGGGAAGAAAAAGGGAAATATTGGAGATGCTCCACTGAAAGGAAATGTACTTAATATATGCTCAACCATAAAAAATCTGGGCAAATAGGTAAGAATTGAAACAGGAACTCCATCACTGAAATGAGAAAAAGGAATAAAAAAGTGAAGTCAGTGAGGAAAATTCTGCTTCTGATTAAAAGAGCACACACACAACTCTTTTACTACCTTGCTGTGTATTTGTCTTTGCCTTTTTAAATCATACAGTACTTAGGGAATGGCATGGCCCTTCCTCAGTCTTTGCTAAGCATCTAGCACTCCTCAGAAGGTACTGCTCAGAAGCTTTCTCTTTTCTGGTGCTGCAATAGTTCAGTAAGTTTCATACAGTTTGAAGAATACAGCAAAGAAAACTCCAGTGAATGATTATGTGATGTGAAGGAAGATTTCAAAATGATCTTGCATTAATTCAAAGCAAAAGCTTATAATATGCAGCACAGGATTCTCACTTATTTGCATTTTGTATTTTGCTTTATAAATTTGTATTTTGATTTATAAATTTTGCTTTCAAAGTGCTTTTCTACATTATTTTCCTAAAGTGTCAAAGCTCTGACTACATTGTAAGATTTAGCACTATACTGAGATTTAAACTGGTTTACTGTGACTTCAATTTAAAGTGCAACTTGGTGCAACCAAGAGTAAAGCTGGACCAAGAAATGCGTTTGCTAAGATGATCCACTCTAAGGGGCACGTAGCAAATGGAGCATCTTGACCTATGTGAAACATCCAAAAGCAATCTACAAACTCACTGAGAGGGTGAAGTGAGTGATCTTTAGAAAGCCAGTTAATGGACTACGGAGGATCTTTGGAGGCAAAGAGATAAAAGGAAAATCTATGCTCCCAAAACAACTCTAGAACAAAAACTTTGGAACTATGCATTATCATCCAGTTATTCTCATAAACATTAATAATCCTGAAACAGGTTCAGATACTGTCAATACTTAACAAAGAAGCAGCACTTAAATAAATGCTGCACTCATCACTCATTGCTTATCCTGAGGCCCAGAACGCAGTAACTGGCTTGACAGCACAGTAACTGGCTTGACAGCACAGTAACCAGCTCTGATGTAAAAACTCTTTATTATATATACTTATCTGGTGGCACTGACTGAAGGTGGCAGACAGTAAGTGAAAGGAAAATGAGTGCATAATGGGAATATGGTTCCCCAGATCCCAGGAAGAATAAAACCCTGTAGCAACTGAGGTTAAATCAAAGCTGTACAAAAAGAAATGCTCAGCTCATCTAGATGCAAATATATCCAGACACCACTATGCACCACCTCTAAACAGTACTGCACATCCAGTATTACTTCCATTGTACCAACAAATGCCTGTCTTCCCTATAATAATGTTCTCTTTGATGAACAAGCTGTGGAAGAATTAGCACATACTTACATTCAATCAACAAACTTCATCAGCACAGCAAGATGAAGAAAAATCATATCCACAGCAGACCATATCCATCTGACCTTTTCATCTCTCTCTTCCTGAATGCACATGTGTGAGGCAGGCAGACATGCACATACACACAAGCAGAAACAATCTATAATGTCTGAAGTCAGCTTCTGGTCAAGAACCCTCTCAGTATTTTCTCCAATGGCATTTCATTCACTCTAAGCACTGGATTTTAATTTGCATCATCTACGGAGCTATGCACAGAGCTGGTGCTCAAGTAATGAAAGAGAATAGAAAAATAGTTTATTAAATTACTGCAACCCTTTTAATCTAAATAATTTATTTACTAAATTACTAATCTACTAGTTCACAGCATTCAGCCAAGATTTGGCCTACTCATCACAGACTAGCAAAGTTAAACCTGTGCATGTTGCAGGACTTTAGCTCAAGAATAAGTTATTGCCAACAGCCACTTTTCAGAAACCATCTACATGCATATTTTTCTCTGAAAATACATGCAGCAATTTGAGGTAGTTTATCCTTCAGTGAAGGAAGAATAAATCACCAATTTATTACTTTGAAATAATTTCTTGGTATGTCAGAATCTTTACAGTTTTTCACAGTTGGGCCCTGACCTGATGAGTCATTTACCATCTAGAAACAAAATCTTTACACTTAAAGTGAGTGTTAGAAGTTAGTAACACTCTTGACTCCATTGTTCCAGCTTGAAAAACACAGGACTTAGCAAGCTGTAATGGTCTGACGGGGTTCTGGGCAACCAGCTTTGGTTAACAATGCTTCTTTTTCAAATTCTGCTTCTGTATGAAGCTATTGGGCAATAATTTGCAGCAAGCAGATTAATTGGGGGTTTCTACATTGTTAAGACTGGTTTTGTAAACTTTCAGATGGCTTAAAACACATGAAATATTTGCCTAAATGTACACTGCTTATACAAATCAGATTGGATCCTCTTTCAAAAGTGGTTCTTGAAGAAACTGCTGAACATTACCTATGATTTAGGTCCCAACATGCCTCAGTTGCACCTCCTTTCAGCTCTTCAGATTTGTGAGGGAGAAGGGAGTTTGTGGATTCAGCAGGCCAAAGTGCACATCAAGGGGTGTGGCTGGTAATTTGAAAGGTGCTCAGAAGTTCGTACTCTAGATCCTGGTTTCAGCTTGATGGGCCAAGCTGACCTCTGGACATGATTCTGTTACCTCAGCTTTGCTTTTTGGCTTAAAACTAAACACAGTAGGCATGCAGGTCCCCCACTGATGGACACAAGAGTTCTGTGGAATGACTTCATAAGGATATCTTCTTCTAGCTGCAACTCGAGTTTTAAAAGCAGATCTGACTCCTCATTCCTGAACCTTCCAGGTTAAAATCTTGCACCACACCACTAAAGGTGAAAAACAAAAGCAAGGTCTATACAAAACCAATGTTCATTGTTAGCTTTTAAAGAGAAAAAATGTTGGTGTTGTTTAGGATTTGGGTTCTTTTTTTACTTTTAAACAATACGTTAAGTGAGGGTGGTTAATTAAAATTAAAGATCAACAGAGATCATTTGTTGATTAAAAAACTCCAATATATTTCATTTCTGCTCCAAAAGAAAACAATGAGATAAGGCATAAAAGCATTTTACATGGGTGGCATATTACCTAAGGATGTAGAATAATAAAATCTTAAATAATCCAGTACATCTTCCTAACAGAAGACTCTTTGTATTCCTGTATTGTACAGAGAATTCACCTGTTAACTTTGCGTCCAAACTATAGGTCTGTGTTCTAATCCATCAAACTTCAGAACCACAAATCGCTGCTATATAATTCTGAGCAATTTTGCTTTTAAACATGATTGGAAGTGGCAGTACCAAGGCTGAGGGTCATCTGAATCATCCAAGCTTCTGCGTTTGAGTTTTTACTTGCAAAAACTGAGTTTTGTCTTGAAACAACTGAACTTGATTCCCTGAAAAATACTTGTACATATATCTGTCATCTGGATATTTTTATTGGGACAGCAAGATTTCATAGTCATCTAAACCAAATATTATACACAAATATCTCTCAAGAGTGCCAATATGAACAGGGTAGATCATTCTCTTAGCAAATATGTTTTGCATGCCTCAAGGTTTTTCTCTACATAATATTTATGTGATTAATAATTCTAACAAAAAAAAAAATCAAACCCAAACAAAACCACGAAAGAAGTAGTAAAATACCCATCTATAACTCAGGCCTACATTTCACACTGTTCTATCTTCCTGTTAAAACTTTTAGCAGTGAATTATGTGCATGGATAATAAAAAGTCATTGGTGTTCTTTATTTTCAAAAAATAATAAACCCCTGCCAAACCCATGGAACCTAATCCTCATTTCCTAAAGCATGTGAGCTTTTACCACGATTGAAGTAGATGCTCCTCACAGCAAAAATACCAAGATTTAATATTAGGAACTCATCTACCCTTAGCTGGCATTTTCTCATTTCTACCTTTCTTTTTGAAATGCAGCATCTTAAAAAGCATTTAAAGCTTAGAAACACATATATTTAACTTATATTCTAAATCTCCTGTTTAACTTACTATATTTGTGGAATTATAAGCAGCAAGAAATTAAGCTCCAGGACACAAGACAAGACTTTCCTAGCACAACTCAGGATACTGAGCTGTCGTATTTATGGTGTTTAACAACAGCAAACCAGTTGATATAATCATTAAAGACAAGTCAAAGAACAGAACTTTCAGGTGTGAACATTTATGAACACTTGAAGGGTCACTTTAAAACTTGCATTTGTAAAACCTAATGTCTGCATTTGCCTCTAAACCTGGTGAAGCTTTCAGAGATTTAACTTGAAGACTCCAAATGAGATTTTCCATTCAACATGCAAAATAACACTGCTTATCCACTTGCTAAAAATACAAGTTTCTGCTGCAAACACCAGGGTACTCATCGAATGACTTAAAGGTAGTAAAACATACATATCAGGCAAGGCACTGCCCAATTGAGAGATGGTACTACAGCACTTCAAAGGCCCTCTCTGAAAAATAGTGTATAACCATATTCAAGAAAGATGGACGATGAGTGTGTAGTAACATACTAAAAAGAACATGGTATGTTTACAATGGCAAAAGGAAGGATGCAAATAAGATATCATTCTGACTTAGAAATGCTTCATGTGGATTAACAGAGGTAGAAAGACTGAAGTGAAAGGACTGCACTCACATAGGAACAAAGGTGGATGTTACAGGAGGGAAGGCATTTGTGATGGCAAAGATCACTATGCAAAATTTCCAAAATATGAAGTGAAAGGCTAACACATAAGGGGTTGCCAAAGAAATACCAGTAAACAAGTAATAAATAGTATTTACAGGTATCATTCAATGCCTGATCTGATCTATGGACCATTAAGACCACGTGACTTCAGAGGGCTGTGTTCTGTGAGAGGTTTTTGTCACAGTATAAAGTGTTTCAGGTCTCAGCTATTACAAATTTAAAAAACCTCTCATCAAAGAAATGGAGAAACCTTTAGTAAAATCCAGTATAAAGGATAAGGTACTAGATGATGCTCCCAGGAGGAAAGTGCCTAAGTTGCTACTTTGTCAGACCCTGTCCTTTAGATAAGCCTGCACCAGGCTTCCCAGACATTTTGCAATCAGAGCCAGTACAATAGTCACTTACAGGAGTGCAGCGGTACTCTTCTAACTAATCTAATTGCTGACTGACATAAAATGTCCAGCCTCTTCAATGTACTCCTGTAAGCCAATCTGGAAATTATGTATATACTCAAGAGAAGTGAATAGCAAGCAATAGTGCAATCATGCAAGATTAAACTATTTATTTGAACTTCAAGCAAAGCAAAGCATAGTCTGCATCCAACACTCCTTTTTAACATAGAAAGCCTGAGTTCAAGAAGAATTAGAAGACTGATCATACAAAAGAGAGCCATTACATATTTCAGCTAATGAAATTTTTATTCAGAAAGGGAAATATTTCCATTTGCATAGGCCCAGTAACCCCAGGAGACAAGGCAAGGCAGCAAGACCTCTGTGGCCCCATTACAGCCAGATTTCCACCTCATTTGGATCAGTTCTAGCACCTTTACCAAACCCATGATTTTACCATGTGAAATACACTGTCCAGCAACACGGCAGTCTGACATAAATTAGGTCACGTTGTTAGCAGTGGTGACCTTTCACTGGTGAACAGTTTTTAAGCAAGGGAAAGGATTTTTTGGAAGCTAAGGTGATGCAAAACCCTCCCTTCGCTGACTCCACATGCTGCTTTATGCTGCGTTGCTATAATAAAGCAACACAGCCATGTAAATGATACTCCTGGTTTCCCATAACAAGCTATAATTGGAGCAGGTGACAAGGAAAATGTTTAGATAAATAGCGAGATCATAACCTTTTATGCAAAATGGGCAAATAAGTTATGGAAATATCTGGGAAATCCTGGGGCTGAGTAGTTCTACTTTCAAGCCATAGGCGCAGCTAAAGCAGACAGTAAATCACTAAATCTCATCTCAGACTTTACAATTTTGTTGTTGTTTTGGTTTTTGCTGACAGATGGAAAAATACTGGCTGAATGTGACCAAGATTTAATTTACCTCCATTTTCCTTTCTATTTCTACAGCACATTCCTAAAACACCACACAGCATTTTATTCCCAGTGCATAAAGAATTACTAGTAAATAGTCACACTCCAACAGTACATACTATAAAAACACCACTGTAATTCTTTCTGCTACTCAGGAGAATTGTGTTATATTATAGAATTTTCTCAGGAATATTTCTAAATGATCATGTATTAACGCATGCATACATTCATTTATATACGGTCACCTGAATACTTATATACAACTATGCATGCACATACTAAACCCCATATGTTCATATACAGAAAGAACTGTGATACTACACTTAAACAGCATGTTATATTAGCTAGGTGGGATAGCAAAGTAGCAAAGATACCTTTGAAGATGGAGAAGCATTTCTTCAAAGCACCTTCTCTTTACCTGTTTATCAGCTGTATTTAAGAACCAAGAATGATTTAACTGCATGAAGAAATGACATCTAAGACAGACTTCAGTGACAGCTCTCAGAAAGATGTGTCCACTTGCTTTGAGGAATTCAAAGTAAATTTTTCCAGCACAAAGCCTTAACTAGATCAACTTCAACTTTCTAACTTCATAAATGAAACATCTTATACTCCTTTCCTCGCTATTTCTTTTTCTTTTGGCATCTTGATAAAAATATCAACATTGCGTACTGAGAAACAGTAATTGTTGAACACGCCCTGCTTTGTTACTTAATGGCACCCAGAAGTTATGTCCATTCTAACATGGGAAAAATATACCTTCTATCAAATACTATATACGTTCTAATTCTGTGTTCACCCAGGGGAGGTCCAACTTTTCGAACTACAAAAATGCGTTTACAGTTGCTCTCATCAAAGTCTTTATTGTTCTCCATGGTATTCAAGACGGCAAGTAGCACAGGAAAAAACTGTTGTACCTGTACCTCCCAGTACTGCATTGTAGGGGGTATTTTTGGCAGCTGTAAACCTCCCACAGGTCCCCGGGACATACCTCTGTTTAGGTTTTTTGAAGAATCAAAAGGAGAATTTCTTATGACTGGATGTTGTGCTGCCAAATTTTTAAATGCAGAAAAGGCAGGATAAGTTCTTTATTTGGGGGTGGGGAGGCAGTTCTGCAGAAGGTTAATCAATACAAACTCAGGAAAACCCAAACTGCAAATTACTGGAGTCTAGGAGAGTACTCTGGGGAAGTATCCTGAGATGCTTGTCTGATTCTTGTAGTCCTGTGTAGGCAACTGCTATAGCACACTATCAGAAAGAGAATCTGATGTTGGGAGACCTTTGTTCTGGCCCGACACACAGCCAGTTTTACATTCTTCTATCACTTGCATTTATTTTGATCACATCAAAGTTTGTCTAACATGATTGCAAATAGAATTCAACCCTCCATATCATTATTACCTCCCTTTCTGAGCACAAATACATACATGGAAAGTCCAAAGACTAAAAAATTCAATGAGCTGCCATCATGACTCAGTTTGTTGCGGAGCCTAATATGATAATTTTATACAATGGAAAAATAGAGGGGTATTTTTTCTAGCAACAAAAATTATCATTCATTAGTGAACAAAATTGCATCTAAACCTAAATTTATTTAGATTACAGCCAAGCCACTCAGACACATCAGTTGAATGGGAGACATTCATTAATAAGGAAACAACAAGCAGAGTATTTACTAATACAGTAACATTTAGATATTCAGAAGGGGATGCATATATGCACAGGGAATATCTATGCATATTACTAGTAGATTTGTGTTTACTGTCAGATTATGCACCTGTGTATCTCCAGATTGATGAGCTGTTACTCTGGCACTTGCATCTACTCAGATGAAATGCTACTGAAGTTTTCACACCTGCTTTCCAACTCAAACAGAATAACCTGAAAGTGGCCTGATTTTCATACAAATTGCATTGCTTTGTTGAACGTGTGTCTCAGTCCAGACTAAGTGGTTTTACCTCTTAAAGCATGCACATACCCTCCTGCTGGTGGTCATGTGAATCATCTCCTCCTCCTTCCGAGGAAGCACGCTAGATACAATGATTTTTTTGTTTCTCACCTTACAAAAGCATCATCCTCATGCTGAGCTACAGGAGAACATGATTAAATGATATGTCACTGAAAGAAAGGCTATGTCCATTTTCTACCACAGTAATATTTTCTAAAACCAAACGGTTTTGATCATTCCAGAGTGCCTTGGGTTTTTCCTGGTGAGTAAAGATGTGTTTACTGAATTTAGAACATAGTTTCTCTCAGTCTGAGCTGCAGATTCCCAAACTGCATAGTTGTGGTTGGTTAACTCCTCCGTGGGGCGTTTGGAGTTTCCTGAGTATGGACTGAAAAAAGAATTAATCTGACTCCAGTGTTTAACTCATTTGCAGGACTCAGATTTCCTCTTCTGCAAACATAAAGGATTTGCAAAGAGTGCGTAAGAGCTTCCAAGATGTATAGCTATGTGAGTGCTAAAGATAGGGAGCCCCATTCTTCTCTTTGGCTTAAATTGCCAAAGCTCTGTGGATTTCAGCTGTATTATTATCAATTCAAACGTGTTCCAAGTCGGAGGAAAGTCAAGAACAATGTGTATTTATGAAAAAAGGCCAATTCTTGTTTGGCTGAAGTTCATAACCTGAAAAGAACCCAGTAATTCCACTATTCTCCAAAAATTCTCTAAAAGTTGGCTACATCCTTCACTTACCAGCATCTGTTCCGGGGTGCAGGGCATTAGTAGCATGGAGGTGGGTATATTTACTGATTATTTACACTGCAATTTTCAAAGGCAGAGGAATGTTTTAATCTGAGATGGAGTTGCAGTATGAACAAACTCAAGTCATTCTAGAAACTAATGCAGCACTTGAAAAGGGAAGTAAAATACCATGGCAAGGTCTATTTGAGGTGATACCTAGAGAATAAACATGACTGCATGTGCTGTAAGATTTTCTAACCTAACTTAGTGGTTAAGAAAGGTGCTGAGCTAAGATTTTGGGAACAAAGGAACACAGCAGCGGCTTAATTCCTCTCCATTAACCAACAGCAAAGTCCCATTCACTTTTAGAGAGTAGAATTATGCTAATTTAAGCACTTCTGAAACCCCCCAAAGAAATGTTTGTGTTTAAGTTTGGCAGGTGTGGTACAAGCACTGCCAACGCACACCTCCTTTTATACTGACATACATGATTTAAGAGCATTACATGCAAGTGTAAAAAGGCAGTTGTATTTTATTATCCCCCGGATCACATGATGTTCTTCTTTCAAGTTGGTTTGTGAATGTACGTCTAAAAGCAGGAACAGGATTATTAAGCTTAATTCACATAGGCTATCATACAGTTCTCAGGTAGAAGCATGAAACTTTCCAGGCTAGATGACACTACAAAGCCATGTCATGTATCTTTGCTATCACCCCAATCCATCACTGTTTTTAGAAAGTTGCTCTTTGGTTTAGTCTTGATTGTCTAGGACTCTCATAAGACACAGTCATCTGCTACTGCAGATTTTCTGAAATGTAAAGTTAGCACTCTGCTACAGCACATCTGTGATTTGAATCCTAAATTTAGACAGTGTTTCATCTGGAAAAAACTTCCAGGTTTGGAAAGGCACATCTTCCTAAGAAATTTTGTGATAAAATCAGACACAAACAAATTATTTAGCATCTCCTCAACACTTTTACTTCATCAATCATTATCCTTTAAGGAATGGAAAAATATCCTATATTTATAAAATCTGCACTTCAGGGCCAGCTCTAGCTGGTAAACTATGATTCCGTATTATAAAAGTGAAAAATAGTTTATGCCAAACAACAACATAGTAAGCAGGTGAGAGAGGCTGAAGAGAGAGTGGCTTTGATAAGTGGCACTATATGAAACTTGGGGCTTGTGGTTATTGCTTCTGCAGGACTCCTTTGGCATGGTTAACTTGGGAAAAGAAATCAAAAAGGAGAGAGATATTGGCACCTGTAATTTCCCAATCTAAACCGAGCCCCCTTTCACTTCTTCGCAGCTATAATTTTTCATTATCATTTAACCCAGGATTCTTACTGATTCAAATCAATACTGGTCAATCAGTATGTACTGTGCACAAATGCAGGGAGAAATACTTAACATTTTGGAAAGATAAGAAGAACATTTAGTGCAAGAGTACTCCACACACATACACACAGTTGTGCCAAACATCTCTGGCAACTGGTGAAGGAGCAGCCCACGCCTGGCTGTGCAATTCGTTTGGAAACAACGTGGAAAGTGGCCAGCATTAACATAGCACAGTTCTCATCTTCTCCTACACTGCTGAGTATGCAGGGGCTTCCAGAGCCACCAGCTCCTGCTCCAACATCAAATCAAGACTATCTTTTAGAACTAGCCTATACAAATATTTGACTTCATAGAACAGTTTGCTCTGTGTGTGTGTGTGAAGGGGGAAGAGGGGGAGGGGGATGATATCTGGTAATTACAGAATGAAATTAAACCAAAGCCTGACAATTGCAATGTTTAAAAGTCCTAGCATCCTGCTTTGGTATCAAAAGGAAAGTTGACTCAATCAGTTGGCTGCAATCCACAAATATTGTCCAAAACTGCAAACAAGAAGTATCCTGCAGTTTGTTTAGGCAAATTTTGCAGACACTTCAATCATAAATTAAGAAACCACTTGTGGGGCTCAGTCTATCAGATGTTCAGTGCATAGGCCATATTTCACATTTTGTAAGGATAGCACTTTTATTAAATATTTTCATGAATTTTTAAACTGCAAAATACAGAGAATCAAAACTTTCCATTTAAAATACAGTTTAAAAAAAATATTCAGAAGAAGGGCTTTTATTGGGAAGTCTTTCTATTTTCTACAGTTCCCATTTTAAGGAACAGCCCTTTAGAGTACTGGTATATGACATAATAAGAATAAAATAATAATAAGAATAAAAAGGATAGAATTTTAAGAGAAAATGAAGCTGAAAAATGAGCAGGCAGAATGGACTGATTTTACTTGGTCAACTGACTCATACCAGAGCAATTCTTGAAACGTGCACAATAGCCTGGAAAACAAATAAGATTCTTCTGTGGGATTTCCTCTTCCTTAGTCCTTTGAGAAAAAACTGTCAATTTAACTATACAACAACCAACTCTCTGTTCCTCTTCAAAAGTTCTTACTCATGGTTCTGTTTCATAGGAAACAGCTCCCTTTTATGTTTCACCTAGATGGTGATTACTGCCCATATTTAAGCTTCTGCATGATGGAGAGATGAGAAGGGCATGACACAAGAAGCAAAATCACATTCTATAATTCCCTTGTCAAGCAAAACACATCAGAACCTATCAGCACAGTCCTTTTTCAGAAGCAGCTCCTTAGTACACCCTCTGGATAGCAATTACTGTAGCAGAGCAGTTGAGACATGTTCCCTGGTCTTAGACAACTGCCAACACTAATAAAATATTTCTTCAATGTCCACACAGTTGCTGAGAATGTCTAAATGCATTATACATACAAACAAAAAACCCAGAGAAGACATCCTTCATCAAATACATCTTTCAGTACTTATAAATGCACTTGGAAAAATGGCAGGATTGAAAATATGTCCTTTGTGAATGTGTTTGTTTCAATGCTCTAGATAGGCTGCTAGTAATTAAAGAAGATACTAAATACTCTCTGCAAGTACCTATCATTGCTTGAACCTCCACTTTATGCAATCTTACAGCAGACTAGAACTGAAAATGAAAGAGGACCACAAAATGTCCATGAAGGTATAAACTGATTGCACAGTCCACCAACTTCAGGCTAACACAACTTCAGATATCTGATTTATCTAGACTTGATTCTTCAGGTGATTTAGACTCACTGGCATCATTAAAGCTTACATATAAAGCAGATTAAGAAGTCTCCTCCTGAATATGTAATTCTGGGTGAAGGACTATTGAAAATCCCAGTAATAGATGTGGCTACAGGTTTCATTAGAATACTGATAGGTTTTTCATGTGTACTAGCCTCTTTGCCTGCTTCTCCAAGCCAACTCCCATATTAATAAAGCTCTCCTTGTTAATTTTCCATGTTCTGTCTATAACATTTTCAAGAAAATACAGGAAAGGAGCAGATGGAAAAACCAAAACTGATACATAAACCATGCACATAAGCATTGTCTTTTCTTTGTTGTGTTTGTGTAGTCCCTAGCACAAAGAGACAAATCAATTGTGAGATTATTCAGTGACATATCAGTTTTGCGATTTTCAGTAGGAAAACAGAACAAAAAGCCCCACCTGGACTCTACGAGCCTGGAGAAGCAGGCACAACGTACATACAAATGAATCTGCATGTCTCAGTTATTTCCAAAGGCAAGCAGGAAGCACATAATAAAGTAAGGTGGCCAGCTGAGAAACTATCACTTCAGCAGCTCCATAGCATTAATTCTTCTCAGTAAATGAAATTATTAACAATCACTTCTGAAAATTATAGACAACTAAGGTGAACTTCACTGGGCATAGGAGAGTTGCAGCAGTCAAAACTACTGCTTTGGGTGCATGTGTGAAGGAAATGAGGGAGGCAAATGAGAGAGAAATGAGAGAGGCGATAACATACGGGTGTACAAGAGTCACACGGATTTCACACGGGTGAGACACCAACAATTTGCTACACCACGTGGTCCATGAACCCATGAAACCTCACCTCTCAGCTGCCACCACTACCTCAGCAAGCATAATATTGCTGTTCTCCCTCAGCTGAATCCTCTCCTGACTACTTTAAACCAAAACAAAAAGAGAGATTCAAGTACGCTTAATGGTGGTTTTCCCTGCATAGCATTATGGGGAGTATTAGCCTTGACAGAACAAGTTTTCCAACAGTGATGGGACTTGGAGCATAAATCCACCAGAGTTTAACCTTCTTCCAGAAGTAGCACTCTTAGATAAAATCAGCCAAAAAGGTATCCTAATGCTATAAAAATGAGGGAGGTGGCTGTATTTAAGCATCGAGAAAATGAGTCTATTTTACTCAAGTATCCACAAGATACTTCTGCTAGCCAACATGGGTGGGGGTTCAGTTCTATTTTTCATTTTTCAAAGAAGATTCCTGGATTTCTATGAGAAAAATTATATTGTGTTAAAACTTATAAAGAACTTCTTTTTCCGAGCAAGAGTTCTCTCCAGGAAAACATCACAGACTATAGCGACACTTCAGCATACCTTCTCTCACTAATGGAGAAGGCCAGCGCATAGCAAAAGCTGGCTGATGCCTCTTTCACCTTTACTGAAAAGCATCCACGACTGAACTGAGGCTTTTGACATTTGATGAACACAGGCTGCAGTCTTCTCCTGGGCCTCTATGAAAGGCAGCTCCACTGCTTTCCAAACAAAAGACACAGGACACTGACTGTACTGTTTAAAGGTATGGCATAAAAAGGTTTAGGTAATTTTTTCACACTTAAGTTTTTTTTCTTTCATTTCATTTGATAGTCACCACTAATTATAGCAATTCTTGAAACAAAATTGCTCTAGATAAACTTCCAAAAGTGGGGACTAAATTCTTCTTCTGCCTCTTTCTTCAAACCTCTTCTGAGCCCTCACTGTTAATTCAGACACTGGCAGATAATACTGTCTTTCAGTCCTGTTACACAACTTGGCTTTCACCATGTGCAGGAACTAATATGCTTCTCCAGATAGATTTGTGTTCCCAGGCTCCTGCCTTCTCAGCAATGTGAAGTACTTTGTGTAGAGTTCTCTCAATTTCCTTTGAATCCCCATTTTTCTAAATACTTTTACTTTCTTTAGAGATAGGAAAAGTTGGTTGTACATTTATCTTGAACTATCAAATGCACTAAAAAGAACCTATCTGGGATTCCAGGCACCATGGCTAAATAACAAAAATAGAGTCAGCCTTACGCAAACAAATGTGCACACACCAGCTGCCACAAAATCATGCAGGGCAAAAAAAATTCTCCCGCCACAGATCCCCCAGAAAACAAATCGTAGTGGCTGGTACAGCTCTTCCTGCTCTGAAAGTGTCAGACTTTGCTTTTTCCGCCAAAATACTGGACAATCCAAAACACAGTATTCTAAGTCACATTGTTTTGATATTTCCACACATGCAAGTGCTGAAACTGTTCCCTGTTCTGAATCATGAGAATACCAAATACAGATTTATCTTTCAGTCCTATCTTTAAATGTCTAATTTTAAACCTACAACTTTACAGATTAATGTACTTAACGATTTACTCCTCCCCAAAAATGGCTGATAATAACCAATGGGCCAAAACATATCTCCTGTCTTTTGTTTCTTTTTCACAGCTTGACTAATGTGTCAAATTGCAGTATAACTGAGAAATGAAATATCATAGTCTTTAGTAGGTGTTCACATTCTTCAGCTTGCCATCTTTTACCCATTTGAAGCAAATATTTTTTATCACCACATGTCAATAAAAACTAAGAGCCAATAAAACAGCATAGCTTGCCTTGTGGGGTATAGTTAAACAGAAATACATGGATGACATTCAGTTACTTTAAGGCACAGTGAGTGTAATTCAGTAGAAGGCAAAAGAACCTCATTTACCACAAAGGATTTTTAAAAACAAAACAAAACAAAAAACCTAACAGAAAATATGTTTAGTATGCTATTGTTGAGAAACAAAGGTTTTAAATCACCAACATTACTATAAAGAGGAATTTTCAAATGCAGTGATGGTTTATTAGTTGATTTGCCTCTGTTTTTGCAATTACCTGTTTGTTTTCACTGTTTGAGATTCTAGGCTGGTACCATCTTTACAGAGACTAAATCAAGCAATATTAAGGGCTTTTTGCGATTCTAGGACAAGGCGTTTTTGAAGTACAAAACAACAGCTATTTTTGTGGACTGACACAGTCTACAGCCAAAGACTCTTGATTGTGCCTTCAGAAAGGCAACAGCTGGAGCACATGATGGTCACTGCTATAACCCCCATCCCCTTCATCCACCCCTTTGCTAGGGGACAAAGGACAATTCCAGGACTAGAGTATCTGCGCCCATTGTGCTTCCTACAAGATGTACAGCACGGCTCCTGCAGCCTCTCTGGACAACAGATGCCAGTCACCTCCAGACAACTTGCAGCAACTATTCATTCAGCAACCTGCTACACTTCCATTTACATCCTCAAAATAAAAAGATGGGAGAAGCCAAACCAACACAGACCAAACAAAACTTTCCTTATGTTGAGTCAATCACTCTTTCAGAGAAGTCCATCAGGCATGCCAGAAAAGAGTAACTATTCCCAGGCAAAGGAACCAAATGAAGACAACTCTGATGGGAAGAAAAGGCAACTTTTTCACACTGCAGTCAGCACAAATGCATTTCCAACTGCTCTGCAACTCCAGCGCTCTCCATCTTACAACCCTCTCCAGAAAGAGGGGCAGACAGAGAATACCTGGGCAGAACCCATCAAACAGGACACAGCTGTCAAGAACACAGGCAAGCCATAGTCTGATTAAGGCACTGGAGTCAAAGGACAAAAAAAATAACATTTGAAAAAGTGACCAAAACCTTACGAAAAATAGGAGCAAATCAAACTCCTAGAAATTGAACCCAATTTTAATTCAGATAATCCTGTCATAACATGGTTGCTCTTACCTTTGCCATCTGCGCCTGCACGCCATTTGCTTTCAGAGATGCTACTGCTTTCTGTGCTGCTGCCGGACTGTCAAAATCTACAAAACCATAACCTGAAAGATGAACAGACAAACAGACTTTTCATTATCATCCATGTGCATTTGTATACATAAAGATATTATTTTTATAAGGAAGGCAATCTTTTCCATTCTCTCACATTGTCTCATAGTCTTCCAGTAGCACTGCCATCACCAGCAAACATCACACCTCTATTTCTCACACCTTTCCTCCTGAACTTAGTGGTGTTTAAGGAAGTGCAATGACCTGAAGCTTCAAAGTGCAGGAAGATATACAGAAGAGAGGGACAGAAGGCAGCAATTTGTTCTAGCAGATAAAAGGTCCTTGGCAGCCCAAGAGCACACTCTCATGGGGCTGCGGAATCCTGCCCCATCTCCTCCATGCAAGGAGGCAGCAGTATGGCCTCCCTGTGATACCAAGCTATAGCTTGCAATAGCTGATTTCATGAGAAAACACCACCCTTTCCCTGTCCCTTGAACCCATATGAGGATTCAGCTTAGGAAGAGGAGGGTAGCAGGTCTCTGCAGCAGGCTGAGGCCATCTGTGTAGGGGCAGAGAGTGCTATTTTAGAGCAGGTGGAAGCAATTAAGGGAGAAATGACAACCTGCACTCTACAAGTGACTGCAGAGAGCTCTAGAAGATGGTAATATAATAAAGTCACAGCCTGGTTAAACCACATCCCCTTCATCTCACCACCCTCTCTGCTGAAACAAGGGACATGTCCCTGCCAGCAACTGCTTCAAGGTATCATCTGAACAGCAGCTCAGTGAGGCTTGATCTTAGGGACTGGCAAAGCATAATTATCTGCTTTTAAGTGGCTTTCCTACCCCCAGTATTTGGATTAGTTTATTAATCAACCAGTCATTTCCTATCTTCTCTTCTTCCCTCTCAATTTTTCCATCCTTTAACCAGCCAGACTAGTATGTTCAAGCAAGACCAGTGCTGTTAAGCCCTTCCTAGGTATCAACAACTCTGGAAGTATTTTTATTTTCTTAAAGACACAAAGGAGGATAATGAGGACACAGAATTGACTTCTCACAACTTCTCAGCACTCAACTATCTTTGATCTTCAAACAGCATTCAAATGCCTTAGAATCATAGAATGGTTTGGGTTGGAAGGGACCTTAAAGACCACCTAGTTCCAACCCCCTGCTATGAGCAGGGACGCTTTCCACATAGAGATTTCAATAGAGTTACAAAGATTTTAAAATCTTGCCAAGCACCTATTTAGGCAGCTGCATGTATTTCACAATCCATCCAGGGAAAAACCCAGCCTAAATCTTATTAAGCAATTACAGCACAGGTAGGCATGTGCTGCTTAGACAAGTTGTGGTCAGAGGCCACCTCTTTGGCATCTCCCTGGGAAGCCATATGGACAAAACTGAACTGCTTGAAAGCTTTAATAATATTAGCACAAGTATATTTATAGCACAGCAGCTCCTTTGCAGACATCTCCATTTACTACATTATACAGGAGGTAACCACAGATGCGCTTTTCTGCTGTATCCATTTTTATTTCTTTTGCCAGACTTTCTTCCTGCTCCTGGGAGGCCTTATTGTCCTCCTTTCTGCACCAAAACAGGGTGAAGAGTGTGTGCTTTTGATCATCTTGCCCCTCAAGTCATAAACATCTCTTTATTATTATTTTGGTATGTATGCACGACTTGATACAGGGGTTAGTCCAATGATGAAACAATTTTGTGCACATACACTTTTTTGTTTTTTTGTCTTAAATATTGTTCATAAAGTTCTAAGAAAATGGAAAATAGTAAGAAAAAGAAAAGCCAAAATTTTTAAAGAAACAGCTGACTTATCTAAAGAGTATGAAAAGCACTATTTTGATAAAGTCAAGAGCTGAATCTTTCTGTTCTTTTCTTCCCTCGGTTTTCTGGGTTTGTTTTTTGGTTTGGGAGGAGCTTGTTTCTGTTTTGTTTGGGGTAAAGTTTTTAGTAGGGCATTACTACATATTGAAGGAAAGCCTGGAACAATCATATACTACAACAGCAGAGCCAATAAACACCACCATGAAGAAGTGCACTAGAGTTTGGTCAATTTAGAGAGGCAGGGAATGTTTTATCTGCTCAGATTCCACCACTTGATTTTCCCTTTTTATTGCTACCATGCATGCCATTTTTAGATCAATTTGTTCTACATCGCATTTTGGTTTGCAGTGTGCTATCTAACCTTACTGTTCACTGCAGAGTGGCAGTGAAGCTGATGCTGCTTTGAAACAAACAAACAAAAAAACATGCTACAAGAGAGCAAGAGTCCTCCCTAGATTTATCTAATGCCTTTGCCCTTTGGGAGAGAAGCCTCTGGGAGGAAGGAGGAGATACAATTAGGTACAGATTCCATCTTCCTAGATGGAAGACCCTGACAAGAAGCCAGAGATGCAAAGGCGGAAACCTGCAATGCCTTTGGAAGTCATGGGATGGCATGGATCAAACAGAGCAAATTATTTTTAAGGCTAGGAAGGTGCTCTTCTCAGGAGACTAAATTTCATTTTATTTCTCACCATGTTCATGCCCACTTGGTGGTAAAAGTGAAAAAAATAAGTTTTAATATCGACATCAAAAGCAGGTAATAAGAGTTGGATTTTTATATTTATCATTAGTGTACAGTGCAGAATCCATGTTTGCAGTAACAGAAGGGAAATTATTTTTAATACAACTTTCCAGACAGCATGGTAAGTATTCACATCTAAGTTAGTCTTGCTTTCAAATATAAACCAGAATGTGTACAAATATTCCAGTGCTGTGTTACAGAGATTCGGTATAGCTAACTTAGCGAATTACTGAAGGTTAACATCAGGCCAGATGTTAATCAAAAAACATCTGTTTAAACATTTATCTGTTAAATATCTGTTAAAAACAGATATTCATGTTTTTGTAACACTAAAACCCTGAGTATCTTCTAAACATTTATTCAGTGGGCACGAAGGGCTACATAACCATATCAGAGTCACAGCGAGAGTCTCAAGACAAAAAAACCTTGCATCTTTAGCCACCCATTATACATTCTAGTACTACTACTCCCAGTCTCACTGCAAAACTGTTCTTCTTCCTTCTCTCAAGTTCATTTTCATTCCATGCAATCTTTTTTCTGGCACTCCCCCCTCCCAACACATCTCTCCACCACACACAGAACATCAGGACAAAATCACTCCATGACTGAAAACCCATCCAAAGAACATCAATCTGCTGTAAGGGAAGCCAAGTTCCCAGACTGTTTCAGCATTCAAGTATCCTTACGAGAACCCTACAATGCTATATAACAGAAAACCAGGCATGCTGCCTTTTTGTACAGTTTATGTTCTTCCATGTAGATGTTTATAGCCTACGTTGGTGACCTACACTAGCATATTTCATTTGTTTATAATCTCACTTCATTTTTTGAGTCTCAGGCACTGACATAGTAGTGCTGGCTTTTTTTGTCTGGGTTTTTGATTATTTGTGGGATTTTGTTTTATATACTTTTCATGGTAGATTTAGTCCCCACAGAAGCTAAGGCTCGGTTTCAGAACATCACTTTCCAGATCTTCCCAAAGCACAAATGAATCCCCAAGCTCCCTGTGCCAAGAGCTCTTCCCTGGCGCACAGGCTGTGGCTGGAGTGGGTAGAGGCTGGGCTCCCCTCCACGCCACCGGCGGAGCTGTGCTGCTCTGTCTTCCCCTGGCAGGTGCTGCATGGGTGGGTTTGGCTGCTCAGGCTTGGATAACTGTTCCTTGGTTCCTTCTGGGAAAAGGCTGGCTGGAAGCACCCCGCAGGAGGGATTCAGACTAGGGTCTGCCAATGGGATGCTGCTGCTCTAAGAAAACATCTACATATTTTTCTGCTTTTTCAAAAACAAGCACAAGTCCCACCAGCCCCACCCTCTGCTACCGAAAAATTCCACAGCTTTTTTTTTTCCCCTCTTTTTCTTTTTTTGCGTGTGCACTGCCTCGTAAACATTCTGGTCAATATGTTATACTTTTATGGCCCCCTCCCTCCCCCCTGGATTTTATGCAGAACATCATGAAAAACACACTCAGATTCTAAACCAGGACCTTCAGACTCTGCTCACAAGAATCCATCACCACCACAGGAAACCAAAGCTATTTCTCATTTTTTTCATGAAGCATCTGCCCTTTTCCTTTAGGAGTTCCAAATGCAAAGAGGGAAAGCTCTGTTATCCCCTGCTGCTTCGAGAGATGGGAATTGAATTTATCATGAATGTGAGCCCCTCAGCTCAAGTGTACTTACACTGAGGGTGTCTTTGGCACTCCAATGCTACAAGAAGTATTCCAGGATACCAAGGTGGGTTTTTTTGTGGAATGACATATCACTAGTTTATACATGCAAACATGTATACAAACAAACCCAAGACGAGACTATCTAGATTAATTGTTAAACTTTTCCTCTAAGAAATAAAATGCTTGCAATTTTGTTTTGGCCTGATGCCATTAGAGCTAAACAATTCAATTTAAGGAATAAACCCAGTGGTTTTGTACCTGTGAGGGAAAGAAAACAGCTAAGCATCAGCAAGAAGTTTATAGCTAGCTGCAATAAGTGCTACCCAAATACACTGGCAGACACTAAACATCTCTGTCTCCTATAACCTAAATGGCTGGGGGCCTCCCGGCCTCAGTTTCACAGTTCCATAATTAAGCTTGGCAGCAGGTTCAAATGAATTAAAACTGAATGTCACTATTTCCTCAACAAATCCCTCATCCTTGTTTTTTCTTACTTGTCAGGAGAAGACCAGCAGAACAGCAATTAGTGGTAAGCAGTGCAGTGAAAAAGAACCAAGTATACACTAATTAGGTCACTTGCCAAACACGTTCATTTCATTGGCAGATTTAATCAATGTTTTCCTGAAATGCCTTAAATCTCCTATGCTAATTTAAAGTTTTGTTATTGTTGTTGCTTTAAACACAGATGGGATTCCTGGAGATTTTCAATTCCTTTCCGCAAATCCATTTCAAAATAACAACCCCTCATATAGTGTATCATCGAAATTTAGGCACAGGTTTTAGGAAATAGCCTCTAATTTTATGCCAACATTTTTGTGCCTGCAAATACCTATGGGTAAAATTTTGTGGATTTAAGTAATTGCAGGTGTGTAGAGCTCTTAGACATCAAACTCTGAACTGACCTGACTGATCGGCTACTTAAGGGTAATGCCAAATAATTTAAGGGACTGCTTGCCACTTGCAGCTCCCACAATTATTGCGTAGTGCTGGAGTGCTGGCACACAGCAAAGGCAAGCTCCTGGTGCTGCACATGGGCTTCAGAGCCTGCCTCAGGGGAGCTCCACTCACACAGTGACAGGAGCGAGGGCTTGGCTGCCTTTTTGGAGATTTGAGGCAGCTCCTCTGCCACTGTTGAAAGCAGCATTAGGTACTGGAAGTGAATGGGAACAGAGCTTTTAGGGTATCCTGGAAGTTTGGTCATAGAATCATAAAAGTTAGGGTTGGAATGGACCTTAAAATCACCTAGTTCCAACCCCCCTGCCACAGGCACGGACACCTCACACTAGACCATGTAGCCCAAGGCTCTGTCCAGCCTGGCCTTGAACACTGTCAGGGATGGAGCATTTACCATTTCTTTGGCGCTCCAATTAGTATTTACACCTAGCACACGACGGCGCTTTTTCATATCGAAGACTCTCCGTCAGCAGACGTCACTGCTGACACTATCGGAAAGAGACCTGTCATGGTTGCTGAACTAATCTGCACCACATAAACCAGGCTCTGCCCTCCTTCCTGCCCTCGATACACACCCTCAGGTCCCTCCTTCCTGCTGGCACTGACCCAGCTCACCCACAGCCAAGGAGGAGGGTGAAAGGGCCATGGACAGCCAGGCACAGCTCTGCACCCATCGCAGCTCTGTCCTGATGATCCAGGTGAAAAACAAAGAGCAGGGGAAGTGTGAGGAGCAGAGCGCCTTAGCGTGCAGCTGAGCAAAGCGCTTCGTAGCAAGCAAAGGCAGTAACCTCTGCTGGGGGCTGAGAAGGAGAAGCAATGATGAACAAGGGAGGATAAACTGGGGCTGGTGAGCTGCCAGCTTCACCCTGCCACAAGGCCGATCATTACATCTGACCTGTAACCAGGGTGCTACTGTAAATCACTTGTATTTAAGTCAAGTCCAACCATGGTTTCTGGCCATCTCAAATTCAATATATCAGATCTGAAAACCAGAACAGACAATGCTGAGCATATCATACATGTTGGGTCTTCAAGAAATGTAGGGACTGTTTGAACAAAAAGAGGATAAAATCCTCTTAAGAAAGTGCTTGCTTTTTTTTCATTAATCTTTTTTGGTAATGCTGCTTAGAGGTTGGAAATTGAAAATCATTCCCAAAAGATGCCGTGATGAGGGAGAAGAATACCAGCCTAGGAAAGAGACAGCAGTAAAAATTATTTGTTGAATTTAGAAACCATGAAATAAAATGTCTTTTTCTAACTTACGATGTCACTTCTGTACCTAACTGCATTACACATATGCACACAGTTTTTACACAAACACTAATAGATATAGACCATTAAACAAATATATACAATCCTTTCTCCTTCATGCTTAGAAGAAACCACTCGTATTCCAAGAGAACCAAAGAAAATTTAAGTTGCAAAGTTCACTTTTGCCCAGTACTTATTTGGAGTGTTTCTGAAAAGGCAGTATACATTCCGACAATCAAGTAGTCCACAAAAAAGTGATTATCCGGTAATTTACTGTACAATTTTCAGACATTGTTTTATGTTCAGATAAAGAATCAAATTAAAGTCTGAAAAGCCCTGGAAAATTAGAGTTAGCAAGCAAAGAGGTTGAATCACCCCTGAACGCAAAATTATTGAAAACAGCTTTTTCTTTCATTGTTTCAATTGTGCCAAAAGATTCCTCCGAATGCTCAGAGTAATAGTAAAATAGTCTACATTATTACTATTTTTAAACCTCTGCTTTATAAAAATGTTCTCAGTGACTAGAAAGTGGTGAATCATCACCTTGTAATTAAAACAGCTAATACATATAGTTAGAAAAATAATTGGAAATGGAGAGCTTAAATGCAAGAAGGGATAGATAGCCTCTTCATTTCAGATCACTCCCCAGAGATACACCTACATTGTTAGGTATGCATATAGAGCCAAATTTTTTTGTTTGCTTTAGCTTCATATGGAAATACGGCACAAAACTGTCACTTTGATTATGTTCCTGCAGTGATTTCTTTTGCTTCTTGCGTTATGCGATCCCCTTTATAACAGAACCAGAGAAAAACAGCACTGTGGGTAACAACTAAACACATTCTGGACATCTGTTTGCAAACACATTCTTAATTTGAACATTCAGTTACTTTGATTTAGACAAAGTATATATGAATGCAGGTTATTATTAATTGCACAACTGATTAATGATAATATTTACATGCAAAACCAAAGTATGGAACTCATGATGATCTTTTCTTATATTTTAAAATGTTATTAAGTTGAAAAACTTTTGCAATCTCCAGTAAGTAACAGTACAAAGAAACCTGTAAAATTATGGGATGTGGGAATGAAGTACTTATACAATAAATAAATAACTATGGGTATATGCATATATGTGTGTATTTTTCTAGAAGATAATTCTTCCAAAACACTGCTTTCTGAAAGAACAAAAGGAGACCCCAAAACTGGCAAGAGCTCACTGTGAAATATGATTGCAATAACAATGGCAAGGGGGAGAGGGGTGAGCAGTACAGACATAGCAAATATACCTATCAAGAAAATTATATTGCACTTGTGTACCCTCTCTCAACATTTACACTGCATTTCTGGCAACTCAGAACCACAAAGACTGACAAACTGGAGAAAATTCTGGAAAGAGCACAAATACAGCCATAAAAATCCAGATTTTGCAAACAGCAGAAGACCACTTGATTATCTCTAACAATATAGAAAGTGTTTGGGGTCTTAAAAGTAAACCTAGATGTAAGTGAGGACTTACAGGTAACCAAATTGCAGCACATGACCAAGCATATACAGTGAGACATAAGCTTGGTGAGGACCAGTCAAAGAACACAAATGTTGGTGAAAATAAACTGAGAGGGAAGTTGAGATATATTTCCTGGTATTCTGCTAACAGCACAAACTTGGATTAATCATAAATGCAGTGACGGAAAACTCATTGCTAGAGTTTCTAAATATGGACTGAATAAAGAAGAGAATATACTGTAAATCTTGCAGTGGCAAAAGGACAAGAGGTAAACACACTTTTCCACCTTTAACTTCTGAAGTTACTCTCTCTGCAAGTCCCACTGATTCACTGTCAAAATTCAAAATGAAGATTAACTCTATTTTTAAATACAGGGATAGCTCACACCTACAATTTCCATATAAACCAACATATGATTTCATATGACAGTTATTTAGTACCATAACTTTACTATTGGTGTATTAGTTATATAATGCAGTCATTAGGTTTAATTTTACTAGACTTTTTAGCATGAGACAGTCATTGTGGCTCTGCAGCCGAGATGAATTTCACACTTGAAGCAGTGACTGAAGCAAGCAGAACGCTCTCCCAAAAAACAAGCACTACAAAAACAGTGTTTAGTTACATATTTACATAAAAGAAAGGGAAGGATACAATGGCAGTTTCTTCCCTTGACTGAAGAAATACTCTGTGACTCACAAGTGATAATGTTTTGCAATACCCAGAACAAAATAGCCAGAACTTGCAGTTTCAGATTAAGATCTACTTTCAGAGTTACGGTATCAATTAATAGCTTTGTAGAAAAACTTGACAGGAATTTCACACCCAAAATTGAAAAAGGGTTTGCTTTTTCAACAACTATTTTTCATGTTCATTTTCATCTCTGATTACAGCAATGTCCAGATGCTGAAGTTCCAAAATACCACAAGAAAGACTATTTTCTTGGTATTTCCAGCCAGCAGGAAACACTGACACTCTCATGAGAAAGTCTGTTCTTCTGAGGTTTCATGCTCAGTTATGCAGACTCCAGAGCTTTACTTAGCTTGGGTAATGTTTGGGTAAGATACGAAACCAAATCTCTTGAGATTTGGCCATCACTTATTTTAGAGCTGAGTGACTTGAGTAAAAAACCTGGTGTACAGAAGCAGTTTAGGGAAAAAAAAAAAAAAAAAAATCATTCAGCCATTATCTCTAAAAGCTCCCAGTGCCTGTATAAGACAAGCAATTTTCTCTTCTAAATACTGGACCTCAATTTACCTGAAGCTAAGCAAATTATCCACCAGCTGCTCACCAAAAGAGCATATAACTTAAGAAACTATGAGGCTAACTCCAGCAGTCTCATGGACTAGTTAGAAATTAATGCTAATATTGCCATGCACTTCTCAGACTTGGTATCTGGTATGGCACTCCAGCAGGCATTCATGGATACACATGAACAAAACAAGAGTACCAATGAGCGCTCTATTTCCAGTGTATGGTACCTATGGAAGAAAGCAATGAAATACTGAGGAAGAAATTTAATCCTTTAGCAGTCAACTCTTCTAGCATTAGGTTTAAACAATGATACTATTCTAGGAGGCAAAGGAGGATGTTCGGTATCACCCACTGCTCTTTGTGAGAAATAAAATATTCCATTCTCTTCCTCCCAACACTAGATTGCTCAGCATTCGTAACATTAAGTAACCACAAATACTCACAAGTAGGAAGAAACAATCTGACAAGAGAAGATGCACTTGGTGATCACACTGTGATTACTGTACTTTATTAAAAATAATTTTCATTTCAGTATGTTTTGACAAGAAAATAGAAAGCATCTTGTGTAGGCTTCAGGAAATATTAAAATAACCCAAGGTGATGAACATGTTATTATTCAGCCTATTCCAGAGGGAGGATGCTCAAGTATTGAAATGGTTTTCATTTCAAATACACATTCGTTTTCAAGACACCATACTTGAAAAATTGGATGGTATGTTTGTCATAGAGTATGCAGTGATAAAGAGCACAGCAATTTATGTTCTTTATGCAAAGCACTTGTAATTCAGAAAGCAACTATAGTTTCTAAAAGGCAGCAAAGTGACAGCAGTTTCCCAAGAAAGTGAAATGTGGGGGGTTTTTATGCCAGTTGGCCAATTCTGGCACATCCACCTTTGTTATGATAAACATTATGGATAACAACACTTATGATCTTGGATCTTTACGCAGAGATGAGCAATACCTGCTGAATACTTCATGATCCTGATACTAAGAAAAGGATCCTGATACCACCATCACCATAATGCTAAAATACCAACAATCTTTTGAGCAAGAGGGCAGTGTGCTGTGAGCACAACCAACATTACACCTGTGCTGTGGAGGGGAAGCACAGCAGGGATGGGCAGCACAAAACAGGATAACCTGCAACACACAAGTCAGGGAAAAAAACTCATGTTAAAATTACTGTGTAGATTCGGTGCTCTACAATTTTGGTCTTACATGGTACTTCAGACAATCAGAATTCAGACAATCAGAATTTAAGTATCCCTATAGTGTTACAGCTATATAATCCATTACTGTTTATAGGGTGATCTTCTTCAATAGATCCTTTTGCTGTTAAATACCAGTTGCACCATCATATATCAACCACATTTACCTGTAGCCTGAAGCTCAAAAATGCTATTATTATGGGTAATCAGACATGAAAGAGACAGTTAAGGAAAAAAAAGAATGGAGAAGAAATACCATCAAAAAAATCTGTTGTCAAGATCTCCAGTCTATTTTTTCAGATTCAAGATAGTTCTACAATCTAGGTAAATTGAAGATGCCAATAAAATGGTTGAAATGCTGTCTTTTAATATAATCTGGATTTCTGACCTGTATAAGTTTTCTTATCATTACAAATTACATAACCTCGAACATGAAAGAGAATCAAGTGAATAATATGTTTTAATCTTAAGCGAATACATTCCTTCCTTCCTTTCTCTGATTTAAGGTAGCTACTTAGTGCTATTTTGACTGTCATTGGCAGTCACACACCAAAAAGTTATGATGAAGGATGCTATCTGGAGGCCATACTGAAGCCACCTGGATGATGACTGTGAGGCATCAGGACATGAAACCAGCAGAAGGACAATCCCCTGTGCACAAATGCCAACATGTATGAAGCCTCTTGCACACTGAAATTCATGTCTACAACAACCCTTTGCACAGCCTGTAGAGTCAGAAGGCACAAATATGGGGCTGAAGATGCATCCTGGATTTTTCTGTAAAGCGGATGACCCTAACCCTACACTAGATGACCTCACACCACTGACTCACATAATTTCACTAATATTACCCTTTACCTGCTGGAAGGGTCTCATCTGATACACCCTTGTAACATATTTGTCACCTTCACAGCTATGCCCATTTTCAGCTTGGGAACTTACAAGAAAATCTAATGCTTCTGCCATCCTTTTTCTTTATTACCTATAGATAAGTTTCCATCTTCCCATGCAATGTTTCTCCTATTACTTCCTAAGTAGATTAATTTACCACTGGATTTGTTGCCTTTCTCACAATCCAAGATCATCTTCAGGATCATCTAATTACTTTTTTGTATAATTGCCTAATGCTTTGTGTAACGAGGAGGTATCAAGGGAGCTTTGCTTGCAATACCATTTAAGATAAGATGGGAAATCCGGTATATGCCTTGGAAAGAGGGAGATAGGTGGGTGTTGCCAATGATAGATATATCTAAGCCTGTATCCAGATCATAACAACAGCAAGAAGCTGCATCAGTAGCTCCTAAATATTCAGGCACCTTCTGAACCATAAAACTACTTGTTCAGGGTCTCTGGTGAACCTTAAGAGTTTAACTAAAGAGCAAACCCATTGACGTATGTTGGCAGTGAAAGGCCAAATATACTGTGGAGAACAACTTTCACCCCATGAAGCCAGTATAGAGAAAGGTATGCATTTAGATGCTTAGTAATAGAATATACATGGAAGGCAGAAGGAATTTATTTGCAAAACTGTTATTTTTAATAATGAAAGTGAGGACAATTCAGACATAATAATATTCTCTTACTTATGAGGAATATTTTTTTAACAAAATATCCCAGAATTTTTTATGAAATTATACAGGAAATGACTGAGAGATGCCCAAGTCTGTAGTAGAATCTAAGTCTGTTTGCAGAGCACGGTTCCGTATGAGCTTAGTACATCAAATAAACTAAAATGAAAGAGAAAACAGAGAGAAGTTTCGCTAGGACACACAAACCCAAGAAGGTTTGTTTAGGAAGCTGAAATGACTACAAAGAGAAAAAGACATTCTATAAATGCCCAGCAGCATCCTCATACTCTGTATCAAAGAAATAAAGAACCATGAATCCAAAA
Source organism: Psittacus erithacus (assembly GCA_009867235.2). Taxonomy (NCBI): domain Eukaryota; kingdom Metazoa; phylum Chordata; class Aves; order Psittaciformes; family Psittacidae; genus Psittacus; species Psittacus erithacus. The sequence continues at coordinate 39,502 of WYDI02048677.1, forward strand.
TTGTTTTTCAGTCTTTCATGAAATAGTGATGAATCTTCCATACTTGTGTGTCCTGGTCAGTCACTTGGCCTTCGGTTGTTACAGCAGGCAAGACAGCCAATAGTCTAAGGGACTGCAGCACATCTCTTACACAGACATCAAATACATGTTGGTGCTGTCAATATGGATACGTGTAAATGTTTTGAGGTTAAATGTGTGCTTCCTGTCAACAGCAAGAATTAGCCAGACAAATAGCCGTCAGGCATGGCTGTGCTTTCTTAGAGTATAAATATTTTACTACAAAATTTGCAGGCTGCTTGTTTTATCACTGCTGTTCTCAAAGCCATTTTTGTGACCAAACACAAAGGAAAGCAACTTCCCATACCCTGAAAGTAGTAAGGTGTGTGGCAAGGAAAATGATGAGGTACTACCTGGCCGTAAAAATTAAGGAAACACACATTGTTACTCATGGCCCATGTCCAAAAGGGTGGCTGCAGAAGGCAACCCATCTCATTTGCATTATGCAGAGATGGCAGCAGCTTGCTACACTGCTCTTAAACCTTCCTAGTCACCACTTCTTATTTCTGGGGCAGACCTGGGACTCTCTTCCAGAGCTTCCATCAGGCAGGTGGTAGATGAATCAGGAAATGACATATCCGTGTATTTCTGTATATAACACCACTGGAAGGTACTGCGTATTTCTGTTACATAGAGATAATATAACATTATATGGCCCTGAAAGCAGGTATATTTTTCACCGCTAAACGTTGGGGGTGAGTGGGACATGGACCTGCTCACTATATTTGGCTAGGAAAGGAAAAACAGCCACTGTATTCTTACCCCTCAGGGTGGAAGGTGTCTAATCCAAGTAATCATTCCCCAGAGGTGCAGATTCACTTATACACCAGGCTTGGAGCCCTTGAAGAAAACAGGGATTGACACTGTCGTTTCTAGTCAAGGAGTGCAACAGACTCACCCTCCCTAGCTCTCTCTCCTGCACTGGGAGACAATATGAGGTTCCAGCAAGAGTCAGAAGACATTTGAAAAGTGGACACCTTCTAGTCTTCTAGAAATGATACCATCCTGTTCTCTCATTTTATTAGGGTTTGTTTGGTTTTTTTTTTCACCTTGGATGGTTGGGACAAACATTGTGCATGAAAAAGAAGTAACCTTTCTTTGCCTTTATCTAGAAACAAGCAGATGGGGCAGATGAAGGACCTCATGCAAAACACAACTGGTGTGATATGATGGGACAGAGGCTACAGTATTAGGCAGCCCTTCCTTCCCTTAGTCTACACTGTAACTACATCTAACCTGGCATGCCCACTTCAACTTCCCATCAGATATTTTTTCACTGAGGAAATCTGCATTTATTGCATTAAGGCATTTTTGTCCCAGATAATGAAAATCCTTTAAAAGAACCTCCAAACAGACAAAACAATAAATCATGTGACTCCAATGCCAATGCATACATGTGGCACAAGTGCATTGCACTTGTTTAACAGGCTAACTAGCAGAATCAAGCTTCCCTCAGGAAAGTCAATACTTTAGTGTATGCTAGGAAAATTGAGGAAAAAAAAGTCAGCCTTCAACAAAAAAATTAACTTCACATTTAATATCTTAAAATGAAGCCACTGAAGACTAAACATCTGGGCTTTTTGGATATCATCCCAGATACTGTGTGCAGCACCAAAGCTCTTCAACACTGTATACTCATAATTTTGAATAAAATCATTCCCCCGATATATGCTGTTTCTCTGCAGAATATCACAAAATAGTGCTTGCTGCAGTAAGATCTTGGGACAAGGCGTGGGTTTTACTACATGTGGAGAGCACGCAGAACCACAGTGCTTTGGTCTTCTTCAGGATCTCCATGATTTCCCATAATACAAATCACCCATTCTGCAACAGTGGCAACAGCAACAACCCCCGTGGACCACATGAGAAGCCAATTAGAGGGGGATTATCAGAAACACTAACAAATCAGCCACACTTCTAGAAGTGCCACTGGCAGTCAGTGGGATTTTCTGTTCCTGAAATGCAACAGGCACATCCACAGCACATCACACCAGCATCCATTAGAGACCTTCCCAGCAGCGCTGAACAAGGTAGTATGCCTATGTGGCACAGAGCACTGCATTAACTCTATGATCCTTCCATGGTATTTAGGCCTGTTTCTCATCAAGTATGAAAAGATCTACTAGGAGAGCATCACTATGCCATCAGTTTCAGTTTGGACAGGTCTACTCAACACAGCATTGTTCTGTCTGCTCCTAGATGCTATAGGGCTTTCGAAAACCCCAGTTTCTGCACAACCTGCTTTGAGATCTTCACTGTCCCCATCTGCTGCAGTTCACACCTAGTATCAGCCATGCTCAGATGCAACCTGCATTTACTGAGATTGCTGCACAAAATTCTATACCTAGTTCTGTGCAGGAGTTCAGACTAGATAGGTGCATACATTCAAATTCTGCAAACTGGAAGAGAAAGAGCATACAGAGCATGGCCACTAGAAAGCAACTGAACCAGCACAATGTTTCATAAGCCAGACGCACATGGATTATAACTACAGCCAAACTACACAGTGCAAGAGAGCCACACAAAAGAAAAAAAAAAAGAGCTTTGGATAAGGCTGAAACAGAATTAGCCTTAGTAGACAGTGCCTCCCTAGAGCTTTTATGCTCATGGCCAAGCAAAACGGCTCTGTGCAGGAAGGCAAGAACTGCAGACTTCTGGCATGGCTCTTGAGACACAAACAGTATGAGAGGCTTGTTCCCAAAGTGGAATAAAGAAATGAAGCACACCCCCTTGAAACAAACAGTTCCTGGCCATCATACCATCCAAAGATGCATAAAGAAAACTGAGTGTTCCATCTAAGTTTTCATTTTATTTTTGTATATATAAAGTTGAAAACAATAATGTTTGTAGCCTTTATCTTTAAAAAATTGACCTTCCTCTACTTTTTCTAGCAAATCAGACACAACCATATTCTCCCCTTTTTATAGATACATTGGTATTAGGAAGCTCTGTGGTAGGCTGCTCTTATTGTTTCTTTTTTTTCCAGACAGCCTTGTCCATTTTCCTTCCAGCCCTGACATGACACTCCTATTCTTCACTTTCCAGCTCCTCCTCTCCCTGCTCATCTAATGTGACTTAAAAAGAGAAAGACTCATGCACAGGCTAGGAAGATGGCTTGATCAATGACTTTTCCACTTCAGTAAGTCATTTCAAAGGAATCATTCTATCCAGGGATGACAACAGGGAAGATGTTTCCATAAAACCCTGCATGCTTCCAGCAAATACGGAATCATACCAACAGAGACAAGGAGAGAGTGCAGCCCTCATGATCTGCAACCCAATTCTTTTCCATTTATTTGCTTTTTCTCCCCACAATTTCTGTTTTTCCCATATGTCCTGCTACGCTTCAAACAGATTTTTCCTTTACTGCATTTTATCTATTTCTGTAATTTTCTTCCATCATCAACTCTTTCCCTGCCTGTTTTTCTAGCCTCTCCAGCCCCTTATTTCCCTTGTCTGCTAATTTCAGCTATTAAGATAGAAACAGTAGTTCTCAAAAAAAAAAACCAAACCCAAAACCCAACAACCAAACCAACCCAGCTTCCAAAATCGGGACAGGAAAACTAGAGGTAACAGGAGTCCAGTACAGAATACAAGGGCTTCGAAAAATAGGTGAAAAGTAAGCAGAAAGGTCTGGTTTGAAATGATAGTGCAACATAGGAACCAATTAGGGAAGAAATAAAATGAAAACCAACCTGAAACTTTGCTTGGAACTGAAGTTTTTTTCAGACAAAAAGTTAGTATTCTACATCCATTATTTTTCTTGTCCAGTATGTTTCTGTACTTAATGATTATATCCAAACTTGGGAGTAGACTTGCCAAAATACTGAGATCTTCTCTGCTAATGAAACTTTCTGACAGAGAAAATGACAGAATTCCTAGATAAATCAGAAATGGAAAGTACTAGGTACTAGGTGTACAAGAGTCCAGCACATTATCCCAAGCAAGACCAGGCCCATGAAGTGCTGCTGTACTTATATTCTTAACACTCTGATGTGTTTACTTACTTTGTCAGATTCAGTCCAGCTACCTCAGGAGGGGCTTTGCCACCAACACCCCTCAACACAAAGGACAGCTTGATGCTATCTGAAGGGACAAGGGCACAGGACAAAGAAACTGAAACCTTATCTTAATGGATGCTGCAGTTCAGGGTTGCAGCACATTTCTAGGGCAGTGAGAGAAAGCCAATACTCTGCTACTGTCACAGTCTGTGGTTCCCTGCTGCTACTTGCTTCACAGGCACTTGTTTCAGCCCCATGAACACAGCTAGTAAACTCTAAAGATGGAACTGGGTCCTTGGAAAGGTTTTTAACAAACGTAAAATGACTAATTTTTATCCAAGAAACACCTATTAGAAGATTATTATTTTGCTTCTCAAAGTATAGTTGCTACAGAAGAAAGCTTGTTCACTAGAGCACAGCTGAAGGTAGCTTTCAAACTTCAGTTATGCCCAGCTTCAGACAATGTTGACTAATTTAGGACAGGCACCACAGGTTCTTCATGTGTCAGTATAAATGGAGAGCAGCTCCTCCATAAGACATTTCAGAGCACTAAAGCTAGATTCATTTTCTGAGCCACTTCCTGAAGGAGCATCTCTCTGCAGGTTATGTACAGAGAATCCAGCTTTCAAACTGCATGGGTATTGTTTGCTTCTAAAACCAGGCAGGGTGAACATTCCCCTCTGTATCACTATTCAGCCTTTATCAAGCTTATAGTGTGGAGCACTCATGCCCGTGGCCACACATGCCAGCTCATGGGATGTGCCAAAGGGAGAAGAAAGGAAGACGAGACTCTCACACTCAAATTGTACACAAAGGAAGGGACAGGGCAGCGAGGCACTCAGGCAAACCAGGGCACAGGTGGATAAGGAAAAAAAAAAAAAAAAAGCAATAAAATTGGGGATACTTGCACACTGGATTTTAGTTTTAAAAAATGAAAACTTGGGCAATGCAGCCATATCTATCACAAGGCTCTGCTAATGAGAACACTGCTAATGAGAACACAACATGGACAAAAGCTTCTCTCAAAGCTCGTTCATTCAACACCAAACACTTCCCAGTCAAAATCCAGAAAGACTTCCTAATAGGGATTAGCTCATTTTCATTGTGAGCCAGGGGCCTTTGGAACAAAAATACCAAGTGTTTGGTCAGGAAAACTAATTTGGGCCAAATATTGTTCTCATTTGCTCTCAGTCTTTTTTCCCTCCCCTCTGTACTCTCTCCCAGTGATGATGAAGGGTGTAACTGTCACCACTACTTCTTCCTGTTAGCACATAGGAAAGATTTGGGCAAATAGTTTTTACATAATTCCATTCATTGCAGCTGGGCCATGCAGGCAAACCACAGTGAGCTGGTATAATGAAAAGCAAGTATTAGCTGCAAAGCATGAACTTTTTCCTAAATTCTTCTGCTCCCTTAAACAATTTTAAAACAACATCCTACTGTGAATATTTTAAGAAGCTGAATGAAGTAAAATCAATTAACCCTTTCTTCCTTAGCTTTTTTCTCCTTACAAAGTAGATAAGGTATACAAGCATGCACATTATTCTATGTATGCATAATAACTTTAAAAAAAAAATTGGCCAAATTTTCATTTGATATAATTTACCATATTGACAACATATCCCCCTCCCTCAGTATGCAGCACCCTAGTAAATCCTGAAGTGCTCTCTTAAATTTGCATAATACTGATATACTATCACCCAAATCCAAAGTGGATTGATACGGACATATCAAGGAACACACAATTCACTGCATAGATGCAGATGCAGTCATTCACTGTTTATGGCTGATGCCCAACAGATTAGCTAGCTAGTGGAAACAACTCTGTATCTACCAAGCTGGCTCAATTTAATGAGCATTTTGCTCGCCCTTGAGATTCTCTTTGAAATGAAAATGCAGAAATCAAAGTGTTATAGATTGTGGTGGTCTTTTCCTCAACTGAAAGTGGAAGAAAGAATTACAGACTTCAGGTATACCTGCTGAAGTTCATCATTACCATAGGAGATCAAAGAATTTTCCTTAATCTCTTCTTAACTAAAATAATTTAAGCCTATTTTAATCGTTACTTCCTCAGGCTGTAGCCTTTCAAGGACAGTTCCACTGTTTTTAATTGAAAATACAATAACCTGCTTCATACACAACACACAGATTTCCAGATCTTTCTGTACTGGGGAAGGGCAGTAAATTGAGAAAAGGACAACGACAGTAACTTCATATGTGCAAAGCCTGTTTCCTAGCAGGGGATCAATAACACTGACTGCATGATGGTCACAGGGAAACCGGCACCAGGTCTGATGCTGGAGATCCCTAGTGCTCTCAGTACAACTGAGCCTGACAGCATACATACATGTCACAGGGCAGATACCTGCAGAGGTCCCTGAAAGAGGTCTGAACAGCCAGTCTGGGTGCTGGAAGCAATATGGATGCAGGGCCCAGGGAAATTGGTCAGTGCAGGCCCAGGTTAGCACAGTGAATGCCTCACAAATAATTTCACTCCTTGTACAGCCCAAGTAGGACTTTTTTTTCCTTCTTTTGGCTCCATTCACATCACAACTTTACCAGCTACATCCATCTTCCTGGAAAAAATAATAATGCTAAAAAATCTCTAAAGTATTTCTAAGTCAGCTTCCCCTCTGGAGGAGTAACTTTTTCCTCTCAGAAATGAAGGACTAGTTTGTCCAGCTCACAGGGCTACAAACCAGAGGCTGAAATAACAGATATAGTTCTCAGTGACTGCCCTAGATCACCAAAGAGGGAATGTTACCTTATTTCATCTCTCTTTCTATTTATCACTTGAGCTTACCCTTTTTATTCCGGTCACTACACCAATGCTACACAGTCTGCAGACCTTCCCGTAACTTAACCTCTTGCGGCCTCAATTTCTTCTTCTGTAAATTAGGAATAATACATTTATATTCATCTTTTGGCAAATAAACTAATCGAATTAACCAGTTATTGTGCAGTTGTAAAGCCCTGTACGCTCCTCAGATGCAAAGCACTACAGTAACACAAAGTTTTACTGTTATTGTTGTAAAAATTATCAAAATTTAGAAGGGAAGGGAAGATGCCAGCTGGCAGATTGAATATCCAGTCTCACTGGCAGCAGTTTCATTGCAATAAAAGCAGGACCATTGCTGATTAGGCAGGCTTGTGCTTCCAGTCTTCAACTGGTTAAGGAGCTGTTGTCAGCTTATTTCACAGAAAGCTCCTTGTGGCTCAAAATACCGTCTGATCAGCTTTCTTCCATGAAGCCAGGATTCCCAAAAGCAGAAGTCTTTAAGCACACGCTTAGAGTAAAACCAGTGCTTAGGTGCTTTGGTTAATCAGACTTATGATAAAACTCAACAAGAAAATAAAAAGGTTTTTCCCTCCCCAAAATACAGATGTTAGAGTATTCAAGGCCAAAAATCCTCTTGATTTAACTCATCTATAAACCCTACATTTGCTAGAGTTTGTTTCAGCTAAGTATATGCATATATATACATACAAACATAAATTTACATATCATTAATATTTCATTTGAATAAATCTTTTCCTTGGCACTTGTGCCTAGATGTTGCAGAAAGATTCTCAGACTGTACAAGGCTTTCACTCCTCCTCATGACATCTGTATTACTCAGGGCTAAGGGGTAGATTCCAATTAAAAAGGGCTTTCTGACTGCCTAAGAACAGTTACCCTAGCCAATGGTGCAGAAAGATGGATATGTGGCACAGAACATACCAAAGAAACAGGCTCTGTACTAGCAAGCATGGACTCTTGTTGAAAGTTGAAAAGTAACAAAATCTCTGAGGATGTATAGCAACTTCTGAAAGAGATTTTTGGCACATTTGGACCATGGCTGCATCAGCAAAAAAAAAAAAAGCATTATGAAAGGAGTCAGAATCTCATCCTTAAGTAACTTCCTGGAATAAGCAACAGTTAAGAATGAGAGGCAGACAGAAAGCCACTGAAAAAACCCAAAACTAAACACAGTTTACTCAAAGAGGCAAGGCAGTTACCACTCACAGGAAACAGCATTAATTAGGACTTCTAAGAGGAGATTTTTCATCCTGTAGGAACTTATTAGCAGCTGATTTCTCCAAGGCAGGTTTCAAAACACGTTCAAATAACAATTATATAATGTTACTAACTAAAAGACAACCATGATGATGAGATCAAAGATTAATTCTACATTTTTTTCCTTGGCAAACTGCCATAAATTATTATGGGAAGACTTCAGCATAGTGCTGGGGAAGTTAACAACTGAGTAGAGAAAAAATCAGGCAAGTCATACACTAGTAGCTACTGTTCAGGAAAACTCGATGCTCTCGCAGAGTTAGGAAAACCAATAGCAGAAGGCTGGAGGATCCACCAGATGATTTGATATCACTTGAGAAATCCAAGCTGAACTAAAGAGCAAGCTTCAGTGCTCTTAGTTCAGATCTTAGGAAGTAACTACTGACACACCACAATTTAGTCTATATGATAAATGAAAGGCAGTGAAGCAGCTACAGCTGCAAATAGTTTCCAGGGAGGCTCATATGAAAGCCTGCATAAGGGAGGATACCAGCACAAGAGAAAAAAAAAAAAAATCAAACCAAACGTTAATTCCTCAAATATATGTCCTCGAAGAAAAAGGCAGGAAAACAGCATGTGTAAATCAAAGGCGTTCTAAATGACTGTGATAATTGGTGACAGGCAAAAGAGATGTCTCACATTAGAATATATAAGGGAACAGCAGACCAGATTTCAGAGTCTAGAAGATCATGTGCCTACCAGATTTTCACCTTCAGAACAGTGAGAATCACACAAGTGGCGAAACAAGCTTATTAACTTCATTAGTTTTTGATAGCATCCGACAGCCTCCATCACTGCTCACTTAACACTAACAGGGACATCTGAAGGTTGCTCAGGAGCAAAACAGACCTTTGTTGTCCCAGACACAAGGGGCTATACCTGGGTTGTTCTTGTAGAGGAAAAACAGCATAAACTGTTGTTTTTACTGCCTTGAATGACAATGCGGAAAGAGCCCGATTACATTTCCCCCTGCACTTGTAGCAGATACCCTCACGCTCATCCCAACACCTTGTTGGCCACAGCACCAATACATGTGAATTCCCAGGGCTCTGCCACAGGCAACATATATAACTGGGCCACTGCCCAGTTGAGGCTGCTGTTTAGTTCGCTCACTTGCAGCAACCCTGCATCTTTGTATGCTATGGGTTCCTATTAAAAATAACGATGAGTCATCAAAGTGAAGCAATGAAGTAAAGGTACGGGAGCAAAATATGCTGTTTGTCCTCTGCAGGACACTGCCATGGATTTTGATAGGAAGAATGGATAAATGGACACTACCTAGCCATTGGCTTGGCCCTTTGACAGAAGACTTAAGGTTTGGCATTCAGCGTCAAAATAGCAAAGTCACCATTCAGCTATTGCACAGGCATGCCTCCAAACTTCACGTATGGTAATAACATAAACAATATTCTGTCAATGATAAGTTAACAAAAAACAACAAACTAATTTGGAAAGTAAAAAAGCAGAAAACATGACAGAATTCATATATGTTGGCACTGGCATGAATGTTAGGAGTGATAATTCATAAAGCCCTATTGCCAAACTGCTATGCATTTACTGTCTCAAATAAAACCAAAATCTGACTACCAAAATCAACACTTAATACTGCAATAAAAGTACTCATCACCATAATAAATAGGTATAGACAAATACCCTTAAAAGATATATTTGCTTTATTTTATTGTAACTTTATTTAAAAAATAGCATGAAAATACTTAGTTCATTTGTTAAGAACAAAGCCTTACCATCCATCTTAGCAAGAGCACCACCAGGCAGCTGGGGAACATGTGAGGGGATCCCTCCATTGGCCCTTCTTCAGAAAGGGATAATAAATGAGACCTAATAGAGAGGATGCACCAAGACCAGGCCGGAGGTGTCAACACATGTACAAGAGCAAGCTACTATTTGAGATACAGAACGTATTCTATTTGTAGTACATCATTTATATACATTTATGGTCCTTATTCTATTATTACCTACACCCCACTGGATATACCGCTGGACCTACAAGCACTTCTGTTGTGGGCCTGGGTTTTTTTTTTTTCCTTCCTATGAAGAACATATCGGGTTTCTACTGTTGGCAGCCCTTTCATCTTTGATTTCTTGGTATTGGTGACATCTAAAAGTCAAACTCGAGCTTGTTTTCCTTATCATTTGTGATTTACTGTTGTTTTGGGGTGGGGCTTTTTTATGTTTGGGTTTGGTGAGATGAAGCTTGAGGAACTGGAATAAACAAACATGACTAAGCACATAACGCTACCTATTCAAGTGCTATTTAAAAAGATGATTAAAAACCCAGGATGCTGCAATAATCATTGATTACTTGTGTCATAATATAGAAGAAAAACTTACCCTAAAAGTTTGGGCCCCATATTGCAAAGCCTTACGGAAACCAAAAAAGGAGGTATGTCTCAAAGAACTACAGATAAAATATGCATGACAATTTAAGCTTGGGAGGCCCAGAAAGGTTATTTATTTTTCCTGTCTGGGAAAGAGTTATTTGTTTGTTTAATTGTACTGTGCCTTTTAATAAAGAATGTTAAGGAATCTTCTGTTGACAGGAAAAACAATACAGTCCAAACCATTTCAGCAAGCATGCCTATTATTCACTGGGTAGTATTATTCATATGGCATGCATTGTATTTGCTGCAAAGAGGGGAAACATTTGCTGTTTTGCTCAGCTGAACAGAGAAAGCTTCTCAGCCACAGTTTATCTTTTTTTCCTCAAATATTAAATATTACATCACTGTGAAATAAATTAATTGACCCGTGCTGTGAACAAATAAATTACAAAATTCAATATGCTGCTTTGAATTTGCAGCTAATTTCAGTAAGCTGGCTTTGCAGTAGCTCTAACATATGAGTTAAGTAAGCTTTTCTGACAGGTGTAAAAGCCTTTCATACCACTTGCAAGGTTATGCTAGCGAAACATGACAGAAAACGTGGACTAGTCACAATATCGTATGTTCCATATCAGCAAGTATCATAACAGAAAGGCTCACTACATCAAATAGAGTGTAGTATGTGGTAAAACAATGGGTGTGCAGAAATGACATAAGAGATCAGGCAGGAGCTGGGGCTCCAATTTGGCGGATTGCTTTGCCATCGGATTAACCCAAATGAGAACTAATTATCTGGGACAAATAAAAGAATGACCTTATCCATCAGGAGCATTACGCTGTGTTTGGCTAGGGAGAGAAGAAGCAACATTTACTTATTTGTTTGCTTTTCTAACACTGAAAAGATTTATGCAAGACTTTGGCAGATTTCATATGTGTGGCCTTCCTCTGCCATTCTGTTGCATGCATTCCCTTAAAGGGACTTTACTGATCTCTCTCTTCCCAGATGTTTCATATTTGAGGAAGTGCCATAAATCACTGCTGGAACAGGAGACATTGCTGGCTTTGACCCATACAGTGTTCCAAATCCAAGTTTGACTTTGTTTTGCCTAATTAGTGGCTACACTCACCCTTTGGCTCACGTGCCTGCACCCAGCTTATCCAGGCAATACTCTGCATACTTTACAAAGAACATTTTAATGGCCTTGGCCCAGGGATGCTTTTGGTTGTTACCAAAGCTCTGTCGAGCGCCTCCATTCAGAAGAACAGCGAATACTGGAAATAACCTATTTCTCTATCACAAGACTGAAGAGCTGAGGAGCCAAACAAACATCATCTAACTACTCACTTGTGCTCTGTGCTCTTGGAAAGAGCTTTAGCTTGGAAAAAATGAATCTGTGTGGAACTGCAAGGTGGACTTCAATAAGGGCCTCTGTGCTATGAGGCCAGCACTGCATTTGGTATGTGATCCAGAAACTTTCAGCCTCATGTTGAAAGTCAGGCAGCCAAAACATATTGTTCTAAATATCCTTGTTCACATGAACTTCAGCCACTATTTACTAGCATTCAATTAAAAATAAAAAGAAAAATAAAAGAAATATGACTCTGATCAAATACTTCACTTTTTTACTAGTGGGACAGCTGCTCATAGCAGTCTGCCTCACATCCATGAAAAAGCACAACTTATCAGGACAGCTGAGGGCTGGCACCAAGCAGAACTGAAAACCAGGTGTTTTAAGCTCCTCAAACATAAATCCACGCAAACAAAACAGATTTTTTTTCCCTGCCTCCATTAAAAATGAAGCCCTAACAGGTCTTCAGAGAAAGAAACAAGTGAGGTATCAACAAACACAAAACCAACCCACCAGGATAAATAAACTAGGGTTTAATTGTTTTGCTCTATGACCATCAACAAAGCCTATCAGCTAATATCTATTTCTAGAACTTCCAATTCAAATTACATCTAATGAGTTTACAGTACAATTTCTAAAGGGTCTCGCTTGAGTCATAAAGACTGAAGCAACCATTAAGCCCCATTTGTTAACAGCTATGATAACTACACTGTCATTACACACACTGCAGGACACTGTGCTACACATAGGACTAATGTTATTGCACCAGACTAGAAGCACTCTAAAGTCATCTTGTACAACTAGCAAGATAGGCAAAACACATTTTCTGATCATAAAAAGCTTCTGGAAATTGCTGAAATCATACATTAGCATCAGCTGCACATGTAAAATATTACATTATTTTACCATTTAAATAGACTACGCTCACCTTGCCAGCATTAGCTTTGCAACTTCTGTTAACTATGGTTATCAAAACATACAACTGTTGTGGTTACATTTTTGTTTGAGTTTGGTGACAGTTTTGCCCTCTTTAAATCATTTTAATTTGAGGGAGTAAATTTGCGTGTGTGTGTCCGTTTTTTTTCCCTAACATTAATTAACCTGTCATTCTTTTTATAACTGTTCACTGAATCTAGACAAGATGCTGTGTAAGCATATATGTTAATGAAAGTGATGAAACCATGGAGCTTGATGCTTGAAGCTTGATGGGTAATCAGAGCTTATCTACTTATAATTAATTTGTCACCACACTGAAGATTTGAAATTGAAATCTACTGACCAGACTCTGACCTTAATGTATACCTGGAGAACACTCAGGATATGAGATTACTCTAATTTACAGCAACGTAGCTAAAAATGGATTCTGACGGTTTGTATCTTCAGTTTTAGAAAATCAGGATTTTCAGTAGAGCACATGAGATATTGTTAGAAAAACTAGCTTGATCTGAGTCTTAAGGAGATATTCTCTTCCAACTTAAAGAAAATGAAACTGAACAATGGTCCATCACAGGATCTTGCGGCCATGATATGTCAAGCTAAAATCATACAGGATACCTTTGATAGCTCTTTTGGATCAGAAAGATATCTCTGCAGCATTGGCACAGTATTGAAGCAGTACTGGACCAATTTTGAGCATTGGTGGAATGGATAACAACTGTTACCCTGTTGTATGTTCATCCCAAGAAAACATATTGGATTCATGAACTGAATGCATGGCTAAGTGTATGGTTTCCCTTCAACATTTCACCCAAGGTATTCTCAGAAAGCCTAATGTCTTAGATCCAAAAAAACCAGATGTACAAGATGCAGTAGCTTATAGGGACAGATCAATCACAGCACAGCATTCTGCTTTGCAGACAAGAATGTTACAGACAATTTAGAATAAAATGAAAAAAAACCCAAAAAACAAACAAACAAACAAAACCAACCTCAAATCTCTGGAATCTCCAGTTAATGATGACTTTACATATAGCTTTAACTATGATAGTCTGATGATTTCTCACACACCCCACCCCCCAAAAAAAAAAAAAAATAGCACACTTACGTAGGCTTAGCAAAAATAGAAATAAGGAAAACCCTGGCCAAACCTGTATGTTGAAGGTAGCCTTTGTATTCCAGAGAAGGGATTATTGCACCATTTGTTCATGTGCTTCAGAATTAAAAAAGGCATTCCATAGGGAATGAGTCCTTGTACTGTTTTCCTTAAAAAGTATCTTTATCATTATCATTTTCTGAAAGAATTACTTATAAAAGATTCTCTATAGATATTCATTTGGGTGTATACACCTAAAAAGATAATCATTTAGTACAACAAACACCTTAATTTAGAGTTAACTTTTGACATGTTCCTTTTAATGTTCATTTGGTAAATACCAAAATGACTCGGCTTAAAGAGGGACTTTAATCTGAGGGAGGCCAACGGAAGATACACAACACCTAATGGCACAGCAATGTTTTGATCTTCTTATCAGTAACAAACCTTAAGTCATACGGTTTTTATACTAGTTACTGTAGCTATTTAACTTCTAATCAAAGGCTTTCCCACATCTTACTATGACCTCTTGCTAGATGCGCCTGCCTGTAAGGTTTTGACTTCTCCTTCCTACTTCCCAGTGGAGTTCATATCTGTCTGTTAATGCCCCACAATTTCAAGTGGTCAGGGTCACAACTTGCTCTATGCTGGTGTTCAACTGATGCCTGTAAGTTGGATGCTTACTTCTTCTCATGAAATTAAATTTCTAGGCAACACTAGTGAAATTCTTATCGGTTTGTCAAATTCCTTCTAGTCTTACATTTTTACTGCTGGTGCAGACTACACCAGCTAGCTATGGGCTTTCCTCAGAGTGAGTGCAGCCTGTGAGCAGCTCTGGACCCAGATGGGTTCGCTGTCCTGGGCTATATAATTCAATGCTTTGGCTCTCCAAGGCATTCATCATTTTGCTGCAACTTGTTCCTAAGGCAAACACAAATACTGCAGACTCAACAGCAGAATGGACTGGGAAGTTGCCAGACAAATAGCTTTCCTCTGAAAAATACTCCAATCCACTTAAATTAACATAAAACAATATAGCAATTTCCACAGACCTTTCACTTCCACATTCTTATTTGTACTGGAAGTTGCAACAGGGCTAAGGGTGGCAGAGTAGCCTGAGGGTCAGGACACCCTCGGGTGGGGGTGGAAGAGGTCAGGCTGGACACTGGCTTAGACCCAGAGGTCCAACCTGAACTTTTCACCTCTCAGCCAGCTGTCTGGATGGGGTTCTTCCTTCTGGTGGTTGCGACACCGTTAACAGCGCCACGCTAAGGACAGGCAGGAAGCTGGTACAGAGAAAATACCTTTTTTTAGACCAACAGAGGATTGAAAAGATACTTTTGCACACACAAGCTTTTCTTCAGACTTGAAAGCAGCACACTGTTTCCCCTCCCTTTTCAAAAAAATCTTGGGTTCACCCCAATACAGATTAGGTGAAGAAATCCTCAAAAAGTTTGAGGATCTTCTGTTTAAGATGGGTATCTGTAAACTTATTTATAATTGAAATATTTACAGACAAGAACATCTATGTTTGGGAATGGTCTACATTCCTGGCTTTTTAATGATAGCCAAGAAAATAATCCTTCCATTAGTTCAAACTTAGTATTGACACATAGCTTTGCTATCCATCCAGTAAAAACACAACTCAGCTGACCTGTGCAGATGTTTTGAACAGGCCCAAAAGGTCAAACGATGTAATCAACATCCCATCACCTTAAAGTTGTTTCCCTGAGCATTCAAGCACACACCTGTACTGCATATTTCTTCTTTTACCAATGACATCCAATAAAAAGCAACTAACTTAACAAGCTTGCCAGTAGATGCTTCAATATTTCGGTTATGTCAAAAAGAAAACAGATTGCTTTTTTAAAAACACAGCTATTTAATACGTCATTGCTGCTTGGACCTGGAAGCCAGGCCTCAGACATCCAGTTAACAGAAGTCACTGAAACCAGGGAATAAAAATACATTTGTAAAACAGTATATTGATTTTTTTTTTTAAGGGTGTGTGGAATTTTCCCTGGGTATAATTCAACATGCCTTGTCAAAGTAACATTTTCTTTGTGTGTGCAAATTGAGTATTTATCCTCTCAGCCATTTGGGAGCCAGCAGCTTTGTGCTCTTGCGTCCCTTGTGTCATTAGCATGTATGCGCTTTCTCATCCATTTCATACCAACCTTTCAGTATTGTGAACACCCAGGCCATTCTGAAGGCTTCCTCTTAACTGCATTCACTTCTGATATCGTGTTTCCTCTGTAGTCCTTCAAAATGGAAAAAGGCATCTAATACTCAAACTTCAGAAAGACCTGTTGTGTTCTCAGCTTGCAGTCACCACTGGTGCGCATTGGTCTTGCCCAAAGACCAAAAACACATTTCCAGCAAACGGGTATATAGCCTTCTCGCACCTTCCTATTTACAATCCAATCCCCTCTTTTTTTTTTTTTTCTTTTTTTATTTAACCTCTAAGTATTTCTAGAGCAATTTGGCCCTTTCATTTATACTATATGTGCTCTATTAGCTGAATAACTTTACAGACCAAGATTTAGGTTTCACAGCTTCTCAGGCGCCTAAAACTTCAGAAGCTGAGGGAAAAAAATGGACTAATGGGGGCTGATTTGTTTGGCTGCCCGCACTAAAACCATAAAGATAACATGAAATAACTGCATGGATAGGTGGTCTGGTTTTAAAGATGATGGTTCTTGAGTCCTAACATATGGCGGAGCAATTAGCTTCCATTATAATAAGCTCAGCTGTTTATTAAAAAGTAAGTATTTTACAAAGGGAAAAGTAGCGTGGAACAAATACCAACTAAAAAAAAAACAGATCCAACAAAAAGGAAAAAAAAAAAAAAATCAGAGACATTTTAATTTTCCATATTTAATAATGTTTTTTCCCATAAGCATAAAGCATTAGTTCTCTCCCTCTGCAATAATTTGATAGCCATGGTACTCAAAATACAATGAAATGTTTAAAGGGGAAATGTTTAAAGGGAAAAAATGTTAGCAATAAATTCAATTACATTGATAAACGATAGAAACATTCTATTGTTTAGATAATGGTATTCTCCAATTTAGAAAAGTGGCCAGCACTTTTCCTTTTAATTTTTAACAGAAGTTTATTATTAAGAACTATTCATGATGCCCTGCACAGACTTTCTGAAAATGTTTAATTTACCCCATAATTTCCCCTTATCGTCCAGCCATTGGAAGCAGGTATCTTGACAGTGGAAAATTATCTGCAAGTACTGAAGTGTTTAAGTGTTTAAGATTGGGGAAAAAATGTGGAAGCTAGGTTGGCTGTGGGAATCTGCCCTAGCCTTTCACCTCTGCTAAGCTGGAAAAAAAATGTCTGTCTTAGGTCATAAGTCAAACGGGCTTCATGACATAAGGGAGTCCCTTAGGACTGCAGATAGAAAAATGAGGAATGACAGACACAGGTACTAGGACTCATAACCTACTTCTGTATTGCTGTGGGCTGATTCCCTATGAAAACCTCACACAAGCGTGCTGCTTCCTACTGGATTTTACCTGGACACATCTTAGGAAATTCTTGACAAATCTAAGCTTTCAATCACTGAAATCACACACATGCACATGCACATGCACAGACACTTGCAAAATGCCCTTTAACAGTTTTTAGGCCTACAGCCATCTTTACCCAGCAGGCTGAGCTCTTGGTGTGGAAAATGCTGGGTTAATTCCACCCACCCCTGCCTGTATAAATAGGCATTTGTATCTCATGCCCTGCTGAGTTCAGTGAGGTGACTCAAACAGAAGGGTCCCTGACACTGCGTTCAGCAAGCTGCGATACAAGCCTTCTCTCAGGAAGTGAGGTTTGGATGTTCAGCTTCATCTTCCTTCTCCTCATCTAATCCTGCAAACCTTCATCTTACTCTCCTAAACCATTCTCCAGGCTGGGTAGTTAAGGATTCTCCTATTCAGATCAATCCCTAGTAGCTCAGGACAGCAGTAAAATACCTGTGTGCCAGGAGAATGGTGAGCCCACAATTAACTGAGTGGAGAGGCTTTCACTACAATACTTTTCCTCTCTTCCATAAGCACCAATAAAACCAAAGAAAACCCAAATGTTAGTAGGGAGTAGCAGTGACTTTACCTTTTTCAGCTCACACAGCTGGAAGAGAAGAGAAAAGCTTTGGGGCACAAATGACATTTTCAGGGCTCCCTGTATCAGCATTGCACTGCTGCAGTTACAACTGTGTAACATAAAAATTAATACACATATTCATATGTGCATATATGTACATAGGCATATATAGATACATGCAACACATGTGGCAGAGGAAAAGAGCTAGACAATGAGATTTTACAGATACTATAATGAACAACGCATCATACTACAGGCTTTGCATTAAAAGATATGTCCAAATAGAGTTCTTACTTCCAGATACTATATGCAGTGCTGGACATATTGCAACAGACCTGTAGCAACTGTATTAAAATTGTATTCTAACAAGCAATAGTACATTTTCACAAGGCTTTACACATGGTCAGGGATTCAACCCTACCATTAAAGAGAACAGTCAGCCAGTAAGTATCTTGAGCCGTTCTTCCCTAGCACAAATGTAATTATATCCCAGCACACCAAACCGCTCTACCTCATCCTTGTGACCTTTGTCCTTTAGCAAGCCCACAAAGGAAGAGAAAAAAAATAAAACAAAAAGCTGGCATTCTTGCTACAAGAGCATCACATACTACTTTGAATCTGCTTCAAGATTTTGCTGCCCTCAGAAACACTGAACTCTCTTCTGTATGAACAACCTGACAAGAAGCCAGGCAAAGGGCCACTCATCGGTCAACAGGAAGTGAGCTGGGACAAAAGGTCCAAGTTGAGGAATGCTTCTCTGGGCTCTCTCTGGATGTGCAGCCTTGGCAGCCTGTGCTTGGGGCACAGCCAGCATAAAAATGTACTCCGGGTAACTGTGGGCTTTGATTAAAAAGCCACAGTGCTTAATAACAAAACCTAACTGGATAGAGAAGAGGACTTAAAAAGAGCGAGCCAAGCCCATGAAAAATAGCTCGTGCTTTCAGGCTCATTTTAAAAATGTGTTTTATTGACTTTTCACTCGATTAAGGGATATTCTTATTCTCTTCTTAGATACTGTCCACTGCTTCATACCTCACACCAATAGATGCAAAAAGCTTAGGTAAAGCAATCCAAAGCCACTGTGTGAACGAGTTCATGTTTCTCTCAGCATCTCGGAAAAATTGAGCTTTTGAACTATTCAGAAATCCCATTAAACCCACACATGGATAGAAAATAATTGCATTTCCAGAATGTGTGTGTGTGCACTGACACCAAATACTAAGTACACGTAGACCCAACCAGTTTCTAAGCACTCCTGAGGTCACTGTTTTGAGACGCAGATGCTTTCAGGCAGCAGAACCAAGTGGCATTGCCAGTGCCAAAAGATGTTTGTTCACCAAAAAATCTCTGAAGTGGGACTTTGGGCAGACACATGAAGGCTCTTTAGATATCATAACAGGTATTCAAAATTAGCTGCTTAATCACCAAACCAGATCACTTACCTCACTTGCAGCAGACCTTTGTATATACAGAAAACACGTAAAAGTCTCTTGTGTGGGAAGATCTATCCATAGCCAACCCTGCAACTTCACTGTTTGCAGTTTTGGGGGATTCAATCAGATGCATCTGGGTTTTTTCCCCCCCTTTTCAAAAAGCTTCTGAATTTCTTTTGCACATAAGGAAAAAATATCCTTGCGACTCAGAGCTCAAATATAACTTTCTAAAACAGGACTGTGGATTTCTCTCCAAGTAATTTTAGCTAGATGGCTAAAAATTTCAACCAAATTATTAAAAATAGAAAGATTCTTTTTCCTTACTGCCAGAAAATTTCTGAGTGCCCTCAAGTCAGTTGGTTCAGAAACTATCACCAATAAACAGAAAGAATAAAAATAGTTCGCAATTTAAAATTTATTATAATTTTTTATTTTAATGAGAAAACTTTTCCACTACATTATACAGTACGCTTATAAAGGCCTTGGTATTTAAAACATGGTTATCTAGCTTTTCTTATTAGCTCAGGATGAAACGGAAGTAATGATACAGAAACACATTGCCACCCATCATCTGTTGAGCTACCCCCTTTGCAAGTTCTCACTCCATGAAAAATGCAAAGCAGCTTGCTGCTCCTTTGTTGAAGGTAACCTCTCTCATAAATATCCTGCATTTACCCCAATACACTGAGTGGTGCGTGGACCTGAACAGTCACTGAGGAGCACGCAAGAACTTGCCGTCTTGCAGTAACTTGCTCGTATGAGCCTTCAACTCCCTGCCTCCTTCCCTTGTTGACTTTATCATATAAATAGTAAGAATAAAAAAGGGTAAGAAGAGATTTTGCAACAAAAGTAATCTAATATGATGTTTAGGTCATACTGGGGACATATTTTAAACTAAGAAGGGGAATGACCGCCTGGCAACAGTGCTGAAAAATGCATGCTGGTGTTCATAGTGCTAGCAAACTCAACAATGCCATAGGAGCATCAAAGAGCAGATTGTACTGCATTGCATGAACAGGAAAGTGGTGCAAAACTCAGCTAAAATAATCCTTCCTCTATTCAGTTTGGAGGTTTGTGACCATTCATGAAATCTACATTTCATGACCAACTACATTTCAAGCCCAGAATGAAAGAGAAAAATAATTACAAGCTTAGGTAGTATGAATTAAAAAGCAAGACTAAAATAATCAGGATCAGTTATTGGAGAAGACAGAGAAGAGAGAGTAACAGTCTTCTGGCAAATTATGAGTTGCTGCAATATGCAAAGATAAAGCTATTCTTCCATGTTAATTTGGAACAGTAGTCTAAAACAGCAAAAAAAAAAATAGATCAGGTGTCAGAAAAACACTCAAACTGTGGGTAAGCATAGCATGCATTGCCTGGGAATGTTCAGGAATCCCAATCATGGAACTTTTTGGGATAGGATGTAGGAATAACTGTAGGAATGAATCCAATACTGTCAAGCTTGCCTGATCAGGTGGATGGACTACATAAATTCTTACCAACCCTATCTTCTCTAAGTATTATTTTTATACAATCCCACTTTAATCTCACTTGAAACTGAAGAATTTATATTAATATTTCACTTGTTATCTCTCACAACAATAGGTTTATACTACCTAGCTGTCATTGATAATTTGAAGCCTGTGATAAATGTTTTGTAACTAATAAAACATTACACATTAAGCTAACTACCAGATGAAGAAAGACCACATATTTCATTGCAGTATTTTTTCACTTCTAAGGACACACTCATATCTCTCATGTTAACCCCTGCAAATTAGAAGACAGATTAGCAATTGAAAGCTTATGTATGAAGTGGACATACAAATCTCAATTGTATTTAAAAAATTGTCTATATATAAATTTCAGGCTATTCAGACAGTCATCACACAGCTGGCACTTCTGTTGCTTTGCCTGCTACTGTCTGCTTGAAATCATTCTCCTTTCTCACTGCAAAAGCTTTCAAAAAACTTGAGAATGGTTTCTGATCCCTTTTATTTTCAATGCCCAGTAACAAGACCCATGGAGGACACCTGCTTTTACCTCCTGGAAATAATTTTCTGCAATTTAATTAGACTGGCAGAAAATAATAAACCTCCAAACTTCACTATAGAGGTACCCAGGTCTGTCATACCGACTTGCTGTAGGCAGCCCCTCTAGAACTCAGACCTTCAGACAGATTCACCGGGAAAATCCAAAAAATATTCTGGAGCACAGTGTCTGAAACACTAGGAACACTGATTTTCTATTTTCTTCTTCTGTGTGCTTTGTGTTGTTTTCCCCCTTGTGTTTTCCTGTGTTATACTGTCCGGCACATTGGAATTAACCAGGAAATATGACCCAGATGTCAGTGCATTTGTAGTGGAAAAAGGCAATTTCAGAGTCTAGTGCTTAAAAAAATTTTTGCACGATTTCCGACAGCTGCTAGCCATGTGTTATTTCAGGATAGCTGAATCACTGCACTATTAAAGAGCTGAAACACTCAGAACATGCTGAAAATGCAAATCCACAAGTTACTTTAATGTGGGATGTAAGTGTAACAGAGCATTTAGGGCTAACACTGATAAATAACCACTACGCTATCCTCGCCACCAGATTCTGGATTCCAAAACCCAAAACCTACTAAACATATGTATTTGCTGTATGTAATTATAACATCCTGATTTAGTCAATGGAATCTCTTCTATCCCTCAGGTTTAATCTTGTTTATTTGTGACACAATGTGGGTTCTCCTTGCACACTAGAAGCTGGAGACAAAATAAAAGTCTGTGGTTTGAAACAAAAGCTAAATAGAAATCCTTCCTCTGATGATCTTAAGGGCTACAACATGTAAGTTTCAGATTGTAGTCCTGGAGCTTATAAATAAATTAATAAATTTCTTTTCTCTTGAAATTGGCTTACCCTATGGTATGAGCAGGGATGTTACCACTCTTCATTGCTTATACCACCTTTGAATATGGAACATTGGCTCCAGTCTGTCACACAACAGCAATTTGAATTCAACAAGTGTTAAGCTTACCCTAAAAAGTAGATGAAAACAAACATCTGTGTTTATGAGTACACTGTTACTGCACTTGGGTGGCCATCTGAGAGAAGAGACACTGGGACCAAAGTCTCCTCTGATATAATTCCAATGACCTTAAAGTTACACCAAGACCTAGTTGCCCACTGAACTTACTGATACACATCAGGACTTTTAAATAAAAACGTATCTTGGGTGAGTGAGTTCCAGAAACAGATGCACAAAGCCTTAGAAGGGTTTTTTACACAGCATGGTGTAACCCACTGATCCTGTCCAGCAAAACACCGGAAAAGCTCATTAATCAAGAGCCAAAAGCCCGCACCCTGGATTTTTCTGTTTATCTTCACATAATTTGTTTACATAAACGTTGCACAGTATTTTTTAACCCACCATTCCTTTGGTATTTACTTATCTTCCTAGAAAAAAAGCTTCCTGCCAAATAAATAATTAGAAAGTAGATTTTCCCCTTCCCAACTATTATTGCCACTAGTAAGAGAGGATATTTAAAGAGATGCAATAGTCAAGAGCAGCCTACTCTGATAGCAGTCCCACAATTTCAGCCCTGCACACCACTTCTGATAAAAATATAACAAAACCATTAGAAAATATAAGGTTTATACAAAGACAGATGGCTGAAAAGACTGCTCCAGGTATAAAATACTAGATTATGATTTAAGGCCTTTCTGGAGAAAAGGGCAAGCTGCAGAATTTCAGCTGAAGTGGGCTGCCTTCTCTGTAAGAGCAGGCAGGGTTTACCAAAGCTGAGAGGAAGGGACAATGAGGGAGTGAATTAGCGAGGGAGGCACCGGTTAGTTGCATACCCTGCACCCTAGAAGGTGGCCAAGTATTCACTTCTGCAGAGCAAGGAGTAAGATCCAGATCAATAGAGAAACTCTGCTGCATCTCAGAATGATCCTCCATGCCCTGAGCTCTGGCTATCATCCTAGGTAACCACTGGCATGGTCTTCTCATGCTTCAGAGCAGAACACAGGATCCCTAAACTCCAAATGCTCTACCGCTACCTAGATATTACTATTTTTTTAATATAGATATATATATAAAACAAGTGGAAATGCCTGTATCAAAACTCCTTCTAGCATGTCCATTAGAAGTCCTTAATGATAGAGATCTACATATTTGCACAGAAATGGTGACCCCCAGGACAAGTCACTATGGGTGTTCATAACAGAACTTTTCTCTTTTACAATACCTTAAATACTCACTGAAAAGACATCTTTGAAACAGGTTTCGTTGTTAAAAAAAATGGCAGCTATCAATAACAAAGCAACACACCTCTGAAACCAGCTGCTTCACATTCCATCCATCAATCTTTTGCTTGCTTATGTCAAACATTGACAGGTTTAAAGCATTGAGAGATAGGAGTTTGTCCTTGGCTCAAGCAGGAGGGAGGAAATGAAGGCTGAGCACCAGCCCACAGCACACATACAGAAAAGCCTTAGGAGTAAATTGGGACCTTGAAAACACTCATCCTTCTATGCCCTGGGATCTCCTTGTGCAGACGCCACAGGAGATGCAGATGTGTGTATCACCCTCAGCAAGGACAAAAATAGCAATCCCCAAACTAGGACACCTTTTTTTGGATGCATTTTGGCCAATGTAACAGGAACAAGCATATGCCCCAGTACTATATCCTGGGCAATTCCAAAATCTCCCCTATACTTTATAAAACTTAAAATAAATCTGTCTATACAAATTCATAGACCAGAATTTTTTGCACTAACAGAGCAAACAGCCCCTACGAATGTAAGTATAAACTAAGCAGCCAAATATACCTCTCTAATTTCAATTTTTTGGGTAAATCTGAGGCATGCCAAGAAAGTATAGCTATCTTCAAAACCACGTAAGTCCCAAAGGTCTTTAAAAGAAAGACTAAGAGTAAGTCATAGTACCTGTAGCCTGCTGAGAAAGCTGAAAGAGGGGAGCAAAGAAGAACAAGCGTGGAATACTACATCATGAACCATCTCCATGCATTAAGAAACAAAAGACGCTGCTGATACTGCGCTTCCTAATGACAGTTTTGTACAGAGAGTTTGGGAAACCACCTGATTGCAACTTGCACTGGGATTTGTCGTGTCTTGGACTTTTATCATGGCCTGTTGTGATAGGAGGAGGGATGATGGTTTTAAAATAAAAGAGGGGAGATTCAGGCTGGATGTGAAGAAAAAATTCTTTATGATGAGGGTGGTAAAATACTGGAACAGGTTGCTCAGAGACGTGGTGGATGCGCCATCCCTGGAGACATTCAAGGCCAGGCTGGATGTAGTTCTGGGCAACCTGATCTAGTTGAAGATGTCCCTGCTCATTGCAGAGGGGTTGGACCAGATGACCTTTGAAGGTCCCTTCCAACACAAACTATTCTATGTTTCTGTGATTCCTGTGTACACATCCCCCAAGATAATTTGTTTGGGAAAGAAAGGCATCAACTCCAACCACAAAGACAGCAATCTTCCCTATAAATTTGTAATACCAACACGTGAACCCCTCTGGTGCTGTAGAACATGAATTTGGCATGCAACACTTACATTTACTTTACATGTGGTTTATATTATTAATTATTAAATTCATTTTTTACACAAAATTAAGCATATTTTTAACCTTACCAAAACCTGGTCATATTCCCAACCTTACTCTTAGCACTATCTCCCAGACAAAAAGGAAGATTAAGTCCATTGTCTGGTCTTGGTGGTCTTTAGTACTGAAAATGCAGTGGCTAGGCTATTGTGTGGACAGCACCTTTGGCCACCCAGCTCTAACCAGATTAGGAACCCCTACAGCTCACTGAGAAATACCAGTGGTGTGGTCAGTGTCATGGCCTATTTCTTGAAAGACTGTCCTGATTATAATGTAAGCAGGGCCTACCTTGGCTAAGATATATAATAGGTTCACAGCCATCTCAACTATGCAACTGACATGTTCACCTAAGAGGATAATAAAAATTAAATGTTATTATCAAGATTTCTCCACCTTTTCTGGATACTGTATATGGTCAGCCAGAGGGAAAAATGCCTCATAGCAAAAACTGATCTGCAAAATTTGTTCTACCACACACTTTCTTTACAATTCTGTAAAATGGGATTAATTGCACCTCTCCTACATCCCGGGGTGTTGGAAGATCAAAAGCATCCAAGACTGTGAGGCACTCTGGTATTGCAGTGATACAGCCATGGAGGAATTCAAGATAGGCAGATAATCCTCTTTATGCCAGATGGGGGAACACTGAAGCAGAGAGAAGTTAAGCAACCTGTCACTTAAAAAAAAATCCAAAACATGTGGAGAGTGTCACAAAGAGAATCTCATCCCCCTCTCCCCAGTACTTCAGATATTTTGAACAAGCTTCAACATGAAGAATATTACTGGAAATAACAACATGGGAGACAAGTGACTAGCAGATTCTCAGCTACACAGCCCAATGAATATAAAACACCACCTTCTCTATCCCATCACTGGTGTTAGCATATATTACCCCACAAAATGACTGAATGCAGCATAACTATATTCATTTTGATAGCAATTGTTTAAGTCAGTCAAGGGAAGAGCTGGCTGTCACTTCTAATCTTTTACTCTGAAAGGTGGCAGCACCAGCTCTGCCTTTCTCTTTCTGCAGGATCTTACACCTGCAAGCACCAAGGGGCTCACTACTACCAAACAAGTTTCATGGCAATGTAGTAACTAATGACATTGGAAGAATGACTCTTGATTTCCACTGGCAATACCTCTGCCTGGGTGGTTTCAAGAAAAGAGTTATCAGTCACGGAATAGCAATTTAGAAGCTGTAAAAGTGGGGACAGAGATGCCTGTGGGATTTGTGTGTGTTAGCTTTGCTTGCAACAATAGATTAGGAAATTGGATCAAGAGTTACAAAGGAAAAAAAGGAGGAGGGAGAAACTAAAGTTAGACAGATGGGAACTCCTGCAAATTCTGCAGTTTTGATAAAATAGGTCCAAGAATAAGATACTCATAGGTTAACAGGGTTTATACCTCCTATATTCAATCACAACTATATAGCTACACTATTTCCCATGTGCAAAACAGCCGTGTGTGATGTAAAATACTCAGAAAATTAACACTTTAAAGAATGACTGTTTTTACTGCCAAATGTTGAAAGGAAAACTCAATATTATTCAAAAGTGTTTACAAATCAGAAAAATGTATTACCACACCTGTAAATGAATAAGCAACAGTATTTCACTAGGATTATTACAGATTTCTTCAAGCTCAGCCCTCCAGAAATGTCCAGTTAAAACCAACAATTTTTCTTTAAAAAATGAGGGAAGTAGTAAAAATCATGTATTTATAGTATTAATACTTTATAACAATTTGCTATGACAACACTATTTCAGAGCTCAATGATACGATTAAGTAAGAAAGCAGTCTACTTACTTACCAAGGTGTGTGCATGTTCTTAGATTATGTATACATACAGTGAAAACTTACGCATTCCAGTCATTTAAAAGGAAACACAGTTGTCTGAAATGTTTTCATCTGTCAAAAATCTGTCATTATGTAACACTTCATTCAGCAGTTCATCTGATTCTCTCTAGAAAAAAAATAAATGCTGAGCTCATCAAGTTTAAATTTAAAACAGCAAAGTACCGTGACCAGGCTCTTGATGGCGAATGCTGATGGAGTACTTTGCTCTCCCCAAGACAAACATGTGTCTCGCGCTAACCTAAATGGTACTTTCCATGAACACTGACAGCAATGTAGCTGACTGCATATACATATTAATGGAGAATCGCCACACAGATGTATGGCTACAAAAAAACTCATGATCAATTTAAAAGGATATGGGTGCAAACATGACTTTGAGTGTTTATCCAGCCCTACTACTACATCTTTATTTACCTGAGTCACTGCAGCTATTATCTGCATGCAAGGTACTGCTGCATAGTTTTAGTAGATAAATTTGGAATTTTTATAGCAGTTTCTAGTAGCTTGCGTGGCCAGAAATCAGCACACTTCCTACAATTTTGCACACAAAACCATGGAATTAAAGAGGCCATCTCCATTTTTAAACTCAGGTTTACCGCATGGGATTCTAAAATGCAGACTATGTCTTTATTATTCAGTGATTATATTTAACTTGTTAGACCTCCATGTTTCAGTTTTCTTAACTACACCAATCAATGCAGTCTTTTTCTGATCTAAATGGTTTTTATGAACTCTTTACCCCCTGGAGACACTTATAAACAGTTTTGTGAGACACATATGGGACAGCAAAGAAAACTCAGAAGGTTTAATCCTAGTTTTGCCAATACTTCCCTCTGTGACTGTGAATAAAAGACAACCTCTTCCTCCCTTCATCCTGTACATTCAGTTTCCATGACAGGATCTCAAAATAGGCCTCCTATGAGGAGATCTTAAATTCATTCAACTATTTTAAGGAATGAAAGTTCTAACTATTAATAATTTTGCCCTATTGCTGATCCATTTAAATACAGACAGTACAACATCGCTTCACATGCCTATTAACTATAACCTCTTGAGCTAACAGTAGTCCATTTTTTGTGACAGTTCTCTAGTTTAAGCTTACTAGTTGCTCCTGCTGCATGAATTAGGAGTCTTCCATCATCTTTAAGGTAAGGACTGAAAACACATGAGTATTCTTTTGGAGTACACCTTATTCTTAACTTTCCGGCTTAGCGTTTGTTATTGGCCTACAGCAATTTTTTTCAGGCCAAGTAGTATCAACACTGTTTTCACACATCTTGACCCTTCCTCCTAATCAATCTTCCATGGGAACATGTTCCAGAGAGGATTTCCAGTTTGTCAGGTGACAGAAAAGCACAAATAATATTTTTGTAGATTGATTAACATAAAAATAAAGCCCTGTGGAATTTTCAAATGATAATTTGCAGGACTTTTTGCAGAAGGAGTTACCCAATGAATCCTAACAGAGTCTCTAATAAGGGGTTTGCTTTCACCAGGCAAAGCTTAAATCATTCCTACTTTTTGTAGGAATTTGCCAGATGACAAGGATGTGCACTTTCCAGCCTTTATTTTCTCATCAACTGGGACTTGGGCTTGAATTTATTGTTTGGCATTTTTTTATTTTTAAGATGACTGGTAATATAACATGGTACTATGCTACCTTTGTAACTGGAGGGCAGGCTTTTACATGGAAAAATTATCCTAGATACCTCTTTGGAAAAAGGAAGAGAAGAAATGATGACTTGGTCAAGATTCAGATGACTAATGACAGATTAAGCATTTATTTCATTATTGACTTGTTGAAGTTCACCTTCAAGAAAGAGGGAAGGCAGATGTGACAGCTGTCTACAATTATATGAAAGAATTTTATTAAGTAACAGAGCTGCTGACTGTTGGCACTTCCAACAAACAGCAGAATTAGCAATAACAGCTTTCACAATGTTTAGAATTCACTCTGGGAATATATTCCTATAACAGGAGAGATGTGCAAACAAAGACTTTTGAAAGGTTCATACAAGGTCACCAACATATAAAACACATTTCAAAAATCAGCAACTTACTATAATCACCTATGCCCTAAATATTTATTAAATAGGACTTCCTAAGCACATTTAAGAAGTGTCAGGCTCTGGTTTGATTTCAAATCTGATCATAAAAATACAATAAATCTTCCTCTAGAAAAAAAAAGCCCAATAGAAAGCAAACAAAAATGGTTTAAGGGCACTGATATATAAATTCTCAGATTAAATATCACTCACTCACTTACCTGGGGTAATGCATCTTGTTCTGATCACTTTCATATCAGGAATTTGTTAGCAAGCCAAAGGGTTTGTTCACTGATGAACAATAACATTGAATAGAGGTCAGCAGGAACAGTTTTACAAGGAAATATTGTTGAAGCTAAAATTTATCTGTTTGGCTGAGTAAATACAAGAAAAGAGGAATGCATTTTAACATTGAACTATAATACTGAAGGGTAAAAAGCAAAAACCAAAGAGGGAGATGAACTAATTAGTGTGGTGCCTAGAGGTAGGGGAAGAAGGATAATGAAGAGTAGTGGGATTAAATTAGGAAAAGCAAAATTTAGGCTGAGTATAAAGAAAAAACCCTTACTAATAATGAGTTTTATTATTTTTGGAATTAGTCTCTCAGGTGAAATGATGGAAACACCTGTCTGAGATTCAGGACTTTTAAATTTAGGTTGCACAAAGACATTAATGCATGATACACAAAGGCATATACTCTTTAGGGAATAAAGCAGTGCTGGTGGGGACCGAAAGAGCAGATGAGACCACATCCTGTCACACCTCTATGACTGAGATACACTTAACATCCTTTTCAAGATGCCCAAAACACAGCCTACACCCACATCAGAAACGACCTGCTTTGAAGCACTGCCCGCATGGAAAAAGCAATGGGCATGTGCACAAGGGGATGGGCACATGGGTGGATGGCAGAAGTGGCTGGCCAACATAGTCCCAAGCACAGCAGAGTGAGGACACATCAGCACACTCGGACCTTGTTCCACATTCCCAGCATTAGCTTTCTCTAGCACTCTTACAGACCTTCTTCAGCATGCTCTTACCCACCATAGCAAAACAGTTTGAAGGCAACAAGGAAACAAATCCATAAGCAAAAATATGGAATTTAATTTTATTAATTGTTCACTGTGAGGAAGGTGAGACAGGTTGGCCAAGGAAGTTGTGGATACCCTATACCTGGAAATGTTCAAGGCCAGGTTGGACAGGGCTTTGAGCAGCCTGCTCCAGTGGAAGGTGTCCCTGTCTACAGCAGGGCAGTAGGAACTATGATGGTCTTTAAGTTGGAACTTAAAGATGATCTTCAAGGTCCCTTCCAACCCAAAACATTCTATGATTCTGTGATAATTCAAGTATTTTTTTACTTTGGAGATTAGCTAGCCCATGCCACAGCATTAGAGGCCAGGCTCAGTGCTGTAATTACAGCATACTTGCTTTTAGCACTTTCTGAAGTAAACAGGGCAGTTCAGAGGCATGACCGCTATTGCTGTTGCCTCTTCATTTGGTTCACATAAAGGCGAAGCAAGCCAGCTAACCTCACTGTAAAACAAAACAAAGAATTCCTTCAAAATGGCTGCAAGACAAAAATGCCACAGCGTAGTTGGCAAGCTGGTTTCTTGTTTATAGCAGTTTTCCTGCTATTTTAAATGGGAAACATTACCTGAACCTGTTCTAACATTTTTCTGGGGTTTGCTCTGCCTATCTCACTTAAAAAAAAAAAAAATCAAACACTTTGCAGGCAATTTTGAGAGCACTGCAGGGACCACAACTGGATAAACAGTTTGTGCCTAATAATGGGCAGGTTGTTCACCCAACTGAAAAAAAAAATAAAAAAGAAGGGTTAAAAGCTGTAGCTCTACCAGGAAATGTGAGGCTTTAAACTGGAAGCAATTTGTTCAGTGGCTATTTTGACCATAGAACTTCCTAATCTCAGTTCCCATAAAGTTTGGCTTGGAGCCAGCCAGAATGGTTCATTTCAGCTGCACAGATATCTTCCACAGAGGAAATAAAAGGATTTCAAACCCCAGAGTCATTTCCTTTGGTTCTCAGCTCATTCAGAAAAAATGTCCTTTTGGTCAGTGATATCTCCAACTTAATTCCTGCAGCATGACTTTAAAAAAAAACTCTTTGTGGGAAACTTTTTCTGAAGGTTTGGAAGTGCGCCCTGTAAGCTCTTTGCCAGTTGCTGTAAAATGCCTTCTTTCCTCCCAGAAGCTTGTAAATTAAAAGGTCTTCTTCTCTTATGCATCAACGCTGAGCTTTCCAGAAGTTCTTATTCATCTTGGAGTCCCACTTAATAATTAAAGGAGATATTTACACTCATGCACATAGACATAAGAGTCTGCAGAAGCGCACATCAAAATAATTCACCAAATGTATTTGAGTCACACCGAGTGATCCATGTCCAGCTTCAGGTGTAGTAGCGCAAGCAGAATAAGTAAGCATTTATCAAGAAGAGCAACTCATTGTTTTCCTGAAAGCATCACAGGTTTTGAGGCATCTAAGCACACTACATTGCACGCCTCCGTGTATCACAGATACACAGTTGACAAATATTTGAAGATTCAGTCTCAGTGAAGAGAAGTGACCCAAAAGATCCAAACAGGATATATTTAAAACAAGCATGCAGGCCAGACAATGTAAATATCAGAAATGAAATGAGTGTAATGTTCTCCCCAAGTGAGTGCTATAGTCCTTGAGGCTACCATGTTAAATATATAGCCAGGGTTTCACTGAAACAATGCAGATAACATTTGTGACACACAGTCTAGCTGTAATGACCAAATTCATACCGAGCACATTGGACCTGGCAACACTGGCTTTACATCATCACAAAAGAGAGAGGAAGCTTTTCAAATATATCCTCAGGTCTGTGATATTTCTAACAGTACTATAAAACAAAATACTTACTGAGGTGTAAGGCTCAACATAAATGGTAACATTTGTGGTTCCTCTAATAGGAAGCTTACACATTCTTTGTCCTAAAATAAACTTTGAAGCACCAGGACGCATCACAGCTGACACATTTTATCAAGAAGATTGATTTTAGTGAAACTCAAGGCCTTCTTCAGTACTGTGCTTCATCATGCATCTAATGTTAAGTATACACATTGTAAGGAAGCCTTTTTTATATTCAGAGAATTGAGAAAGCAGTGCAAATGACACATGCAAAATGGAAGCAGTAATGAGCTGAACCCTACTGTCAATTTCAAATGTCAATGCAGATCTTGTGATTGGTAATTACATTACTCTTTCTAGGAAAGTTTATCACTAGACCAAATTGTATGTTTAGTTATCATTGTGACTTGTATAACTGACATGCTCATGACTATCAATTCTTGATTTGAATAATGCAAGGTATTATATAAGATGGACTAATACATCTGGTGGGCTCTTTTCAGTGGTGCCCAGCAGCAGGACAAGGAGTAATGGCCATAAACTAAAGCACAAGAAGTTTTACCTCAACATGAGGAAGAACGTCTTTACACTGGGGGTGCAGAGCACTGGAACAGGCTTCCCAGGGAGGTCATGGAGTCTCCATCTCTGGAAACATTCAAAAGCCACATGCTCTTGTGTAACATGCTCTGGTTGGCCCTGCCTTGGCAGGGGTGTCGGACTAGATGATCTCCAGAGGTCTCTTCCAACCCTAATGATACTGTGACCAAATTCTAATGAAGTACTTCAAGACATACATACCTACCGTTTTGTAGGCAGATAGGAAGGTAGATAGGTAGATAGCGCTGCTTGACAGCCTGCTCTGCATAGGGCAACAGAGGTCTTAGAATTGAAAGCCTTTACCCTAGCTCAGATATTTTCTTACAATGCTTTGAACAGCACAGACTGCACCTGCAATCTACAGTGTGGACCTCTACTACAGAGGAGATAAGGCATAATATTCAATCTTATTTCTGTTTTCTGAAGGAATGTCGGGAGCTATCCGATTTATAAAATGAGTAAAATAAAGAAGCACATTTTCTATATGTCAATCCAAACATTTCTGTATTGCAGTTTTCTCCATTTCAATATTTATTTCCCAGCATAAAATAACACCGCAGGGACATTGATGCAGCATATAGAATGAAAGGCGAATGGGAGGTTTACAGAACAGCTACTATTTCTGAGGTTAAAGTGGACCTACACTGAAATTATAATGGTACTTTTTTTTCTTTCTCCTTCCTTTTTTAAAATTATATGTAAATTCAAACCAAATGTTGACTGGAAAATTTCTCCCTTTTTACATTCCACTTTTCTCTTCCAAGAATGCCAAACTCAGGAGTAGAGTGTCAGTAAAGACTGCCTAAATTGAAATGAAATTTCTGGTTTCACTTAGTCCTATGGGCAAAATGTGCTTCCATTCTTCCCTAAAACACAGTAGGGAACATGGGGCTTTAAAATCATAACCTGAAAATCCCATTTTCTTATGAGACTTATTAATATGAAATGACTGAGTGACAGTCTCAACTTCCAGTTAAAATAATAGTGCAGCATTTCATAGCCATTCCACTGCCTTATCCTCACTAAAACATAGCGAGCTCACCTTGCTGGGCTTTTGAAACAAAGCCCATTTTGCAATTATTTTCTTTGATGTGTAAACCTACTGACATTTCCTAGGCCTCACACTGGCAAACATACACATAATCTGCAAGGAGAGGAACCGTAACAGAGCCATACTTCACTCCTCCAGCTCCTGCTCTCCAGCACTTCAACAAACCATCACAATTCCCTGTGTCCACTGCCATACATCCCAAGGCAGCCAGTCAGCCTCGCTATGGGGAAGCAAGACAGCTGTCCCCAACTTTAGCCCAAGAACCGGGTGCTGCTCTTGAAGAAGCTGCCCTATGAGGTATCCTCCAGGGACAGGTTTGTTTAAAAGGTGGCAGAGAATATGGAAGATAGCCCATCATCACTATAGCCCCAGAGACCCTAAGTCAGCATCCACTAGAGTGCCTAACTCCCATATTGGCTGCAGTGGCCCCAAAGAAAGCAGCCCTAGAGAGAGTACATTTCCTGTCTCCCTCTCCAGTGCTCCTTCCAGCGGTGTGGCTATTTAGACTACTGTAGCAGTTGAATGAGATGATGCCCTAAAAAGCCACATCTTACAGTATCTGCCTGACCCCAAACTCAGAATATTTGAGGAATTGTATGAAATGAGTGCATGAATTTGGACAAGAAGTTGGTAACTGAACACTCTCTCCACTCTCAAGTAGCCTCATGCCACTGTGGCTCACTCCTGCCACTCATGCCTCACTCCCGTCAAAAAACCTGGGCTTGCTCAACCTCAGAACTTTGCTGCTCTGATAGTCAGAAACTCTCACCCATATTTCACCCGTAATTTAATCATAGCCGTTTACCCTCCCTTACTCTTTCTGCCAGCTCTGTGCACACATTTTTTTCACTTGCCTAATACCAGACACTGATTTCTTCATAGACAGTGCCTTTCCTATTTTGTTCTGGTATTGTAAATATTCCTTTTAATTCTATGTTGTGCATTCCTCACCAATCCCTCTATACACTTTTTTGAGTAAGAAGAGCCCAAACATTTCCAAGAACTAAGCTGAAACCACAGAAGCATGAGTTTGACTGCATGGAAGGAAGAGAAAACTCAGGTTTTTGGCCTTAGGACAGCAACTGGAGATGAGGTCAAACAGGCTGCCTGGATAGAAAGAAGTTGAAAAATCAACCCTATCAAATACTCAGGGAGAAGAAATCAGGGTAGGACTTAACCAATGTACTATGCCAACTATCATTTCTACATCTTCCCAATGGGAAAGCTGTACACAGGTGTGCTGTGCAGACAACTTATGGTCTTCCGCAGGAGATTCTGGATCCAGAAAGCAGAACAGAAAAATGCGAAAGTGTGGATGAAACAGAGACATTCAAGCAGCTGTACCTTCAAGGATATCATTTCTAAGCAATCGAGCCAAATCCTGCTAAAGGAGAGGAAAGAGAGATTCACATGAAAGATTCAGCAGCATCATACAGCAGGCCCAAGTCCAGTAGGGCAGCTGTCAGCTCAAGGCAGCACTGAGGTGGTGAAGCAGATGTGACCCAGTGCCAGATCTTCCCGGCTGAGAGCTGCTGACTTTACATCTTCTAGAACTGAAAGTGTTCCTCTAGAGCATGGAACTAACCAGAAAGAAAGAGCAGGTTGGAGTGATGGCAATCGCTCTCACCAGGCAAACAGATGGGGAATTGGTAACTGAAGAAAATCAGAGGGTGATCACTACATCTGTCCCTCTTGCAAGCAAAAACAGCAGGCCAGAGACTTTAAGTGGACATACTGAGATGGAAAGTAACCACAGAATCACTGAAATATGGTTCTGGCAGTGCAACTGAAACACTAGCAGCTCTCCAAATGTTTTAAGCCTAAGAAATAAGATGGGTGAACAGGAACACATACTACAGTAAGAAAACACTCATGTTAGTAAGTGTGAAAGCAGGGGAATGTGACACTGTGAATTAACATATAACATGCATAGCACAGATAGAGTAGGCTGTGTTGATAATGGAGAAATGATCAGGCTAAGTATGGCAGTGAGCAACAGAGAACCTGTAAGAACTGAAATCCCAGCCCTAAACATGCAGAACAGGGGTTCTGCATTACTGAAGACCAGCTTCCTTTGCTCCTGGTTGCCCTGCCAGGCTGGCAACACCAACTGTAACATGCAGAGGAAGATGCAGAAAAGCAGGAAAGGCAGAAAACAGAATACTCATAGAGGACTTTAATTATCCCTACACAGATTGGGGCAAAATGGAATATAATGCAAAGATCACATTTGTAGGTGCTGTCTCAGAAAGCGGCTACTTAGAACACATGTAACTCTTAACTTGAAATGAACACGGGTAAGATAATGGGACAAACTGACAAAAGTGAACACTAACAAATTACAACAGATGGTATTCACCCTCCCCATTTGAACAGAGCTCCAGGATGCAATAGCTGACTATGCACGCTAATAAGTGGTGTGAAGCTTCTTTTCTAAAACCAAATCCATACCTGAGGACCAGGAGGTGTTCTGAAAAGATCCCAGGTAAGACCTGGGTACCTGCAGGTCTGTAAACTTGATGTCAAATTCCCAGAAGTTATAGAAACAGAGTAAAATCAATGGAAATACAATATGTGGAAACATTTAATATGGCTTTTCTAGGTTAGTCTTACAGACATATCAGACCTATCAGAGTTATCTGAAAAGGGCAACAAGCCTGTGGATAAGGGTGATCTGGCTAATATAGTCTGCTTGGATCTCCAAAAGACATTTGACAACGTACTCACAAAAGATTTCTCAGGAAACTAAGCAGCTGTGGCTTAAGAGGGAAAGTTCTTGGGTAAACAATTGGTTAAAAGATAAAAACAGATGGTAAAGGGCATGGTCTTTCTTACAAGAGGGGAAACGGCACTGATGGACTTCCACGTACAGCTTTGCCAGAACCCATACTCTACAACCTGTTTCTAAATGACAAGAAGAGGCTAAGCAGTGAGGTGACAAAATTATTCTGGAGAGAAAACAGAAGGGGCATTTGTGAAGAAGTGCAGAAAGACCTTATTAAATGAAGCAACCAGGTAATAAACCAGTATAAGAAACTGGACGCAGATAAATACGCACATGGGAAGTCACGCACATGGGAAAAAAATTCTAGTTTCACATTATAAAATTATGTCCTTTGAAAAGTTCATAGAAATGTCAGCTCCATATTTGCTTAAAAAGGCAAACTGAATTCTAGCAAACATTACAAAAGGAGTAAAAAAGCAAGGCAAAGAAAATACTGCAAAATATCTACATATATTTCCCTGTCAGCCTTTTCTTCCCCACAACTTCTGAACCAACTGACACTATTCAAGCAAATTTAACAGAGATAGCAATCTCAAATACTTCAGTTCCAAAACCTCAAACTTGTTACTAGACATTACAGAAAACAGAGACTTATTAATCTCAGCAGCCTCAGAAGGATTTGATGCATGGCATATACCCCTCTCTTTCAATTTTAACTATTTTAACACTCCTACAGTAGCAGCCCAAGAAAATAGAGTATGGCAAGCAGTAGCTATGCAATTCTTTCTGATCTAAGAACTGAAATTCACCCAACCTGATAGATATGTACCTGTCCCCAAAACTCAAGGCATATTTAATGTCTGTTCTGTGACTTTCTTCTCCAATGACTATCAATACTAGCAATAAAATCTGTTTTTATAAAAAGAAATAGGTACTAAGATAAAGTACAACACCTCAAACAAAAATTAAACACTAAAATTTTGAACACAGACTTTCACTCAGTTTGGGAGCATTTTTAAAGATATGTTCCATCAATTATGTGGAATTTACCCTGCAATTTACTGTAAACTGAGCTGACTGACAACAGCGATCAAGATACCTCAGGCAAACCAGGTCACTCAGACTTTTTCTTGTTGTTTCATGATTCAACTTTCACTTTCTGCAGAATGTCATGCTTGGTTGGTTAAATATGCAGGCAATTAACACAGAGATAACATGCCTTTAAATGGAGGTCCCATTGACCTCCATCTCCTGGCTGCAACCTTTGCTCTGAAAGTAGACAGCTTTGCAAAAATATTCAATTACTAAAAAGCCACGAATGGCAACAAGTCCATTTTAATTAATTTAAAAATAAATAGTGTTTACTGCTCTATATTTTGCAGGTTAATAAACAACAACACCATGATTAATACCACAAGCAACAAAGGAATGTGGCTGAAAGATCTTTCATAGAGATCATATTAAAAACCAAAATAATTAGATTTCTGAGTTGCTCCTGTTTAGAATAAAACAGAATATTCTGTGAGCAATGAAGCAAACAAAGCCTGACGTCGTACACATTTGAGCCCCGTCTTTCTTGTCTCTTCCCATGTCCTGTCCCAAGTGTGATGCTACAACATGCCACAGTACCTCCAATGCTCCACGTCAAGTGTTCGTTACTGCTTCCACTCTCTCCTCCAACACTGATACCTCCCTCCCAAACTCCATGTTGGACAAAACCAGCTTATGCGTGGCACTACCACAGATGAGCAAGTGATGATTTACTGTGACTACTTTAGGTGGAGCAAACCTACACCCACCCTGCGTTTCCTGCAGCGGGAGCAATGAGTTTCCACTATACATTAGGTGCTTGTTTTCTGAAAATATTCAACTTGGCTGTATGAAAATCACGGTTCTCTGACATATTTGCTTAAAACTGTTAAATTCCATGCAAATAAAAAAAAAAATGACAGCTTGGAGGCTCTGAAAATATAAACCAAACTAAGAGTATTTTGTTTGGTTTTTTGAGGGTTTTGAGGGTTTGGTTTTTTGGTTTGGTTTTGTTTTTAATAAAAGAAAAAATGAAACCATTTGGTGTTTTTTAAATCAAACTTCTAGTTTGGGGGTCCGGAGGAGCCACATGCCACACCACTGCCATCTAATGGATCATTATTGGTCCCAAGGAAGACCCAGTCAGACAAAAACTATTTCATCAAGTAGGAGAGTGGCTTCTACCACCTGTAATATGGCCTCCTCCTTTTCTCATATATAAATTTAGCTCTCCTCTAAACATTGTGGGTTGAAAAATCTCACTAAATGTTATCCAAACGTATGACTATTCTCAGAAGAGCTGAAAGACTTTTTTGGGGTTTTCTTTTTCTGAGAATTCAGTAT
Source organism: Psittacus erithacus (assembly GCA_009867235.2). Classification (NCBI taxonomy): domain Eukaryota; kingdom Metazoa; phylum Chordata; class Aves; order Psittaciformes; family Psittacidae; genus Psittacus; species Psittacus erithacus. Next base: position 78,037 of record WYDI02048677.1, read on the forward strand.
TTCATAAAAATGTTATTTAACTCCATTCAAAGTCATAAGATCACTCACAGAACCTAAATTAATTGTGGATCCTGCTCTTTTTCGAAGCCCTGGGCTGCAAAGTCCATAGGACAAGGTTGGGTTTTTAATTCATTTTTATGGAGTACAATTGTTTTCTCTACTGTTGATCAGCACACAGAGCTTTACTGCTGTACAGCTACCAAAACCTAAAGAGATGGAGTAATATTAATAATGCACACCAGTTCCTTCCCCAGCACTGGTGTGGGTGGGTTTTTTGTTCAACACTGACAGAGCTACATCTTTATTGCCAGAGGTTATGATTTTTCTCCTGTGTTGCACATATATACCTACTCTAGTGGTCTTACACCATCTCCAGACACACAGCCCTCAAATACCCAGAAACACAGATTTAATAAAAATGATGGCAAGGTCTATTAGTGTTTTACTTCCACAGCATATTACCTACCAAGAAAGAGAACATTTACTTAATTCACTTGGGTCAAGAGTTCTATTGTTCTAAACGAAATTTTCCCCACTGTTAGGGGAGAATAGCAATCGTGACTTCTCTGACTGCCGGCGTACCACAAAAGTGAAGTCACGCTATAATTAACAGATCTGATTCAGAACAGCTCCTGTTGAATGAGGGTCTGTCGACTGGATTTATAACCAGATTGTCACTGTATCAAGTAAGGACTTGTTTTGCATATGCTATATATTCTGAGATCATGCAATGAAGTTGGCTCTAACAAAAATTAGGAGCTGGGCACTGCCCTCCTCTGCATGTGCCCGGGGGTTTCCACAGGTCAGCTGTGCACTGAAGGTCTTGAAACTTCTGAGAAATCAGCTTCTCAGCAGAGTACCCCTGCTTTTAGAAGAGATGAACTGCCTTCAAGCAACCTGAGGCCAAACAGATTTACTGGTGTATATGAGATGCTATATCATGGCATCAGAGAAAAAATTTAAGCAAAGTGATGATGCAAGACAGTTGAAAAAGCCAATACACTGCAGATAGGCATTCAAAGCTGATTATGACCCACTGTTCAGAGAAAAATTTCTCTTCTGCTCACTTCTGAGATATGAAATAGGTATTTCCAAGTCTGCTGAGACCATTAAGAGCCTAGTAACATTACCCAGTCTCAAAATGCACTTCAAATGCATGCCAAGCTATTGGCAAAGTTTTATACAGACCAATGAATCAAAACATTAATCACTGTGTATAAATGGAAATTTTACTTTTTTTATTTCTCTGAAAGGAAACAAAATTAAACCAATTATTTGCCAGTGATATGGGCCTGCAAATTTTGGAAGCAGTAAATTAAGAATAATCACAGATTAGATATGTCACTGAATACTTGAGCATCTTGGGTCTCCTTACAGAAAATATTTGCTAGGCCATCAGTTCATTTATGAAAAGATAATGACCCAGGAAATATTTTCCTTAATTGCAAAAAAGCCATTTAAGAAAGTGTCTGGGGAACTAATTAGAAAGGAGTTTCCTCTGTAGAGGACCTGGTCTTAAACTCAATAAGCAGTTTTTAGAGGACTTAAGACACAGCACTATTCAGATGCAGTCAAGAATGTCTGCTGAGGTGCAGCAACATTTTGCAGACATGAAGGTGGGCACATCTCTGAGTTCTCACCAAGGCAGGGCAGTGGCCAGTGCTGGCACACTCCAGCTATGATGACTTGCTTAGTACAACTCATCAAACCCTCTCATATTTCACTTCAGCAAATGCGAAAAGCATACAAAAACATACAAACAGGAGAATCTCTACCTTCAAGATGAAGTGGGAGTTTGCAAAACACTTGCATGTTTGCCAAGCCATGTAATGCCTGCTGGCCAACTCAACAAGTGCCAGAAAAACAGTTCACCCAACAGCATCACATGCTCCACCCGAGTACCATTGCTTCTTTATAGAATCACAGAATCAACTAGGTTGGAAAAGACCTTCAAGACCATCAAGCCCAACCGTTACCTCAGGACAGCCAAGCCCACCACTAAACTATATCACGAAGGGACTCATCTACATGTTTTTTGAACACTTCTAGGGATAGTGATTCCATCACTGTAAGTTCCAGGGGATAGTTACCTATATATATATGTGTGTGTGTATATATAAATACACATATGTATGGATATATAAAACAAGAGTAGATAAAAAAAAGACACACACAAATAAAAAGAAATGCAAAAAACCAAACAAAACTAATACACAAAATAATCACCACATCTATTGTCTATCCCAGCATCAAAAATAGGATTGATTTGTTACACAAGTCTAGAGTTTCAAAAATAAATAAGTCTGCTTTACAAATTATTTACTTTCTACAAGATCCATTTCCTCTTGAAGCACGCTGTGTATGCCCTCCTAGTGTGAACAGTTTACAGTCTGTGATCAGGCACAGACCTACTTGGCTGGATTTTTTTTCTCCCTCAAAATGGCAATTCTGAGAATCATAAATAACACAGCACAGTTATTGCAATTTGAGCTTATTCCCAATAAATAAAATTTATTAACTAAATAGCTTTCTATGCAGCTTAGCTCTTTCTTCACTAGCTTATTATTTTACATAGACTTGCTTCATATTGCTAATCACAACCAAATTGTGCCATCTCGAGTATAATAAAAAAGGAATTAATAATGTGAAAATGCATAATTCATATGATCACAAACAACCTTCATAGATTACATGCAAAAAATTACTTTCTAAAATTTAAAATTATCAAAGTATTTTGTCTAACATACGCACCCAGGTATATCTACTATATGCTTACAAGCTTTATCAGAATACTAGAGCAGAAGCTACCAGCTCATTAGCTCCAGTGCATTAGGGTACTTAGGGATGCTGTGAACTTAAGCAGATGAGAAACACCACTGACACAACGCAGCACAGAATCCTTTTGGGTGATATGAAACACTACCATGCCATTCCAATTATCTCCAGCATTTATAGTAAACCTCCAGTTATCCCATTTTTGTTACACAAATAAACTCTGAATTTATAAAATAGGTCATGGTAAATTTTAAGTACTGGTCTAAAAATAGCAAGGCAACTGGAGAAATAAAATTGTACGTGATATATGGCGCGTTAACACAGATGACCTCATGGCATTTTTTTTACCATAAACCCACCACAATCCTAATGACTGCATATCTGCATCCCCAATTTTCATATTTTAAAAATTAATAAATCATTGCTAACATTTATCAACAGGAAAAATGTCATAATGAAATAGTAAAATCATAAATAGAGTCTCTATAGTTCCTCTCATCACTTTAGGCACATTTCTCTCCTAAGACAAACACTGCTATTTAACAAATCGAGTAATGCAAGGTTTGAAAAAACATACATAAAATGAAGAATATGCAGTTGAAGTGTTTGTCTCCTACATACTACTGTAATTCACAAGTTTTAGTTATTAAAAAAATTCCCACAGGTGGGATTTCAGACTTTCAGTCATTCGCTTGTGCTCATCTTCTAAGGTCCTAGCAAAATGCTCAAAATCATATGAGCTCCTGATTAAACCAGGAAGTAAGTCTGCATGCATGCAATTAAAGTGTCTGCAAGGGCAGATGCAGATGACAGTAATTCATACACTAAGAAATGGGCTTGTGCATTTGGCAGATTAACTGTTCTGTATTCCATTGCTATGAGGTATGGAAACTGTACTATGAAACAACCATTACTCATTCCCCTGGCTCTAAGCACTCAGGTCTATCAAAGGCAAGCCAGTCTGGAAAGGGTGGGAGGCAAGGGCTGGAAAGAGAAGAGTCTACACATTTCAGATTAACGCTTCTCTTGAATGATTTCTTTTATTTCATTTCCCTACTTTTTAAATTATCAAATATGGTAGACCCAGAAGGGAAATGCACAGGGGGAGAGGGAAAGAGGGGAGGGAAAGGGAAAAAGCAAAAGCAGACAAAACTCTCTGACTTGTTCATTAGGGGTTTTGTGTTTGAACATCTGAATGAATCATGTGTCTGTTTTTCATTATTTTCCATATGTGATTGTTCCCTGCTTTGTTCAGTGGTTTCTGGCCATTTTATCATGACTGTGTTTATTTTGTTCTATATATTTTTCTATTACAGGGTGATTGTTGCTTCTCCTCTGCCTCACTTAGCAGTTATGCCACCAACAAAGAACAATCTGAAAATGAGAAGTTATGTCAAAAGGTTTCCCTAGTGAGCTCCCTTGCAGCATATATGATTACTTTAGACTGGACTGCTTAATTCATACCAGTGAGAAATCCTCAGATAGCACTATTATTTAGCATGAAAGGAATGTAGTGGGTATCTTTTTAAAAATCTGAGGAATACTGGAGAATGACTTAAAGCCCATTAAAGAATGTTTTCCTCATTTTTCCAAAAGGAAACCTAACACTTCATGCTAAGCAATAACTTATTTTAACACATCTGCTATTACATGGGCTATTTAAAATAATTTCTTTGCTATATTAACTATTTTCCACTTTCTCCAAAGTATAGAGCTCTACTCTGTTCTTTAGTCAACACACAAATCATCCTGAAATAGAATTTGAAATCTCCAATCATGTGATAACTTTCTACCATCTCCTTGAATTTAGTCCATACTACTGCCTTGGATACATATCACAGGATGATGTGTTCATTTAATAACATATACTTTGCAGAAGGTGAGCAAGACCCAGAAGACTTGAGAGGAATAAACAAGTTGCCTGGGTTTTGCTTTTTGTTGTTGAAGGTATTTCTTTTTAGTTGGTTTTTTTTATTATTTGTTTTATTTTTAGGGAATGAATGTAGACTCCAGTGTATTAGAAACATATTCAACTTCTGAAAACATCTTAGAGCAAATAGTCATATAAATCCATTCACAGACCCTCAAAGGTAACACATGATTAGTACCATGCAGCATGGGTTTAGCAAGAATAAATGTCACATCATGCTTCTGTCTAGAAGGTAACTAGCCTTATGGATAGGAAAATACTACAGTTTTTAGTGAATCCTTGATTGTCACTCATAACTTGAGCAAATGGGAGAAATATGATCTAGCTAAAACTGCTGTTATGTAAGTACCAAACTGATTAGAAAATCCTATCTAAAAAGGAGTTGTCAATGACTCAGTGTTGTACTACCCAGTGTATCTGAGAGGGTTTCCTCAAAGTTATCCTCAGGTCTGCTATTATTCAGTCTTTTCCAAATTATCTTGTTCAGTGGATTAGAGAAATCATTTATTAACTGTGAAGAGGATATTAAAGAGGTAAGTGCTACAACCACTCTGAAGATTTAAGATTAGAGAATAATCTTGGCAAATTAAGGAATAGCCAGGAAAAAAAAAGGTTAAAATTCAGTGCAGACAAATGAAAAGTACTAGCCTTAAGAGGGAATAATCAACAGCACAGAGCAAAGCACACAATAAGGAATGCCTGGCTGGCAGCAGCACTGGAGAAATAGAAACTCTGCTTCGCTACAGCGAATCTCTTCGCATAAGTCAGCACTATTGTTCTCATGCAACAGCCCATGACTTAGAAATATATCTATATCTTAAACACATATAGCTATTTACATGGATGCAACAGCATAGAGAAGAGTCATGTGATCACAAAGATGATAAATCAGCTCTCCACACTATTTAAAATGGTACGATTTAGGTCATCTGATATCCCATGCCTGGCTCTAAGGTCTTCAAATAAAAAGTGAGATAATTGCAGAGAGACCAGTAAAGTGCTATAAACCAAAAACTTGAAACAAATTGGCTTTAAGGAAAAAGTGTAAGGACCAGTGGTGAATCTAAAGGAAAGATACGGCAGACACATAGCAGTCTTCATTTGCTGCAAAGAGGAAAGGAATAAACTGTTCTGCATCTCCACAAGGGAAAAGCAAAGAAACAACAGGTTTAAACTGCATCAAGGAAGATTGGGATTAGACATTAGGAAACACTTCATTATAGCGAAGAGAGGGGGTACTATCAGGAGCATGAATCTCCATTGCTGAAGGCATTTGAGCTAAGGTTACACCCCTCAGCAGTGGGTTACAGCTGATCCTGCCCCAAGGCAGGTCCTGACCTCTTCAACATCTTCAGGTCCCTTCCACTTCTGATTCCTGGGAAGCTTGCTTTTTGGGGTTTTTTTGGTAGCTTTACTGAAGAAGGAAATTGTTGCCAGCATTTAAAGCAGCAAAACATCTACTTTTTCTATGCCACGAAGCACACTGTTAATAAATCCAATTACGTTTATGATCTTTTAATGGCACCACTTAAGACATAAAGATCCATCTTCAAAAATACAAATAAATATCCCTGCCCTACAGTGTAATACAACAGCGTGAAAGCAAACTTTTTTACAAAGTTCCAACTCACTGTTATATAACCCCTACTACAATAATTTCAAATCTAACTGCAATATGCAGAACACCAAACTCGGATGTTTCTCTTTCCTGAAACTCTAATATTCATGCTCTTTAGTCTTTTCACTTTATATTTTGTGTTTCACAAATAGATCCATTCCTTCCCTTGTTTACTGCTGGCAATGGGAACAGTACGTTCTAATTACACGGCACCACATTTGTGGAGTCAAACATACAATTAAAAATACCCCAAAAAGTTTATAACAATCATTGAGCATGCTTCCCCCAGATTCTCTCCACCACCTTTAAAGCATCCAGCTGAAGCATCTGCACCAACATCACAGTGGTTTCAGACAACCAAGCGGAGACAAATACATTTCCTTCTCCCATGGACTTCATCCCATTATTCAACGTACAGTCCAGTTCAAATTCAACTCCATCTGCTTGATTTGTGTTGCCATTCCAGAGGGACAAATTTCAAAAAAGAAGATGAAGGATGGAGTTGACACATGAGTTAATAGAGAACACGTCAGTCCTGTATGGTAGTGGGAAGGGAGACAAGGACCTACATGTCCTTGTCCCCAAGGGAAGTTCTTAGTTGGAGTGTAAGACAGCGAAGTGTGGCCCCAGGATAACCCCAACCTATCTGATCATGGAGTTTCTATTTCTCATTCCCCACAAGACCCCTCCAGATCTCCTAGGCCTACAGTCCAACACCTTCCCACCCCGGAGCCTCATTCTCAAGTGCTCCTACCCCAAAACCCTTTCTGTCCCACGGCAGAACTCTTCCTCCTTGCTAAACCAGTTAAGAATCCACTTGATCCACTCAGCCCTTTGTAGTTCTATCATGCTCCAAGTCCCCCTTCTCCTAACAGCACTTCACGCTGCATCCTGCCTCCACAACACAAACCTCCCAGCCATGCAGCAGCCAGCAGCAGGCATGTCTATCTCCTCCCAGCTCTGAAACTGCAAGGCTCACCTCAGTGCTCGCATGGCCACCCTGCCAGGGCTCTCTGCACTTGGACTAACCTGCCTTCCCACAAGGGTACTCCTTCATAACACAATAAAAATGCCAACAAAACCAAAGCAAAATACCCCAACCTACCATCCAAACAAAAAAAAAAACCTAACAAAACAAACCAAGTCTTGATCCTGTTTTGATATCAAAGAAATAGAGAGTAATGTTATCGGAAGTGCTCCCAGGAAAGAAAACGCACGTTCAGGCAAAAGCAAATGCATGGCAGTGCTACATGATGGACCATGACTGATGGGGTTGCTGACATTTTCTAGGACTAAAATTGCAGTCTTCCAACTTATTTTTACCATCAGTCACTAATAGATGCTGTTGCTGGCAGGCAATAGACAAAGGCACACAGTTCTAGAGACTTCGAGAACATCTCTGCTATAGATGGCAGGATTTTGTCCCATCTCATAATTTCCTCAAATGCCTTTGCTGCTCCTCTTCACAGCCTTATCTGGCCACTCATTAAATGTACTCCTGTACTGCAATGGTTTGTTTGGGCTTTTTTTTACTAATTCATATAAAAATACTGTCCAGAATCTGCTTCTTATCAGAACACACTCTAGTAGTTCTTACTTCTGCAAAAGGATCCTGTATACCACTAGCATAAAGTTACAGAGTCTTTTCAAAGGACAGCTTCTCCCCCATAAGGTTCATGGCTCTTCAGACTGGTAAATGAACAACTCTAGTCCTGAGATACTACTAGACATGCTGGTCAATATTTATCTAGGCAAATATAGCTATACACATGCACAAAACATGTTATATTTCACTAAAAAAATGCTTTCATACATTAGCAAGAAAATTAAGAACAAAACTGGAAGAGGAATCATTTTTATATCACAGTACTGCAACCTGTGGATCTGTGTGTGTCATAAAGAACATATTCTTGCAATCGCATAGCCCAAGACTTCACAAAAATAGAAAAAATTAAACCAGGTTTTGCTTGGGAAACTTTTCCTAAAGGTTTCTCAGTTTTATATGGGAAATCAATTTGCATCACTGATAATATCATTCAAATCAGACAACACTATGTGGTTAGAAGGCAATTTACTTTTCTGCTGAAGCAATTTGATACTTGTTCTGATTTGTGATTTTCATTTTGTTTGTTAATGAAAAAAATTAATGAGCAATGTTACTGGAAACACAACTCAAAGCTCTGGCATTATTAAATATGTTTATAATATACTGTACATTATGTTGATTGCACAGTTGGAGCAAAAGCCTTGGCAGGCAAGCTACCAGTCAATCATTCAAACAGACAACGAACTCAGAGGGTGGACGCTTTGCACGTACCTTTGCACTGATTTGTGTTTTTGTCAAGAATTGCCTTTGTGGATACAATTTTCCCATACCTGTGGAGAAAACAAAAAACAGAAATACATGATACTATATCTTAATAATGTACATAGCTATTTTTGCACACATGTAACACACATACTAGGAAGAGATCTAGTGCTCTTGAAAACATGTTTGCCTGATACACCTGGAGAGATTCCTTCTCTGCAGTTCAACAAACATTTTTAGGGTTCACTTTAAAAGCAGCACTGGTCATTTACCACACCCTGTCCATCCCTGGTCACCACATTGCACTGCCAGCATAAATTACAATAATAGCAAGGAATTTAGGGCATCAGCATGAGGAAAGAGATTTCTTTGGTTAAATATCTTAGGTTTCCTTAATTTTTTTTTTTTACTATTATTTTTATTTTTAACTGCCAAACAAGGCTTGTTTTAACAGAGATGGACCAGATTCCTAGGATTAACAAAACTGCAGGAATTTTGGTCATTTGTGCTCATGTGTGCGTCCATGTCTGCACATACACACTCAAAATTTCTAGCTTGGATAAACAGAAGCTTAAAGTTTATGTGCATCTAGCTCTTTCCAAGATGACTGTTAATACTTAGCTGAATTTATATTACCTCCCATAGACAGCATGGCACTGCACTGTATTTTGATAGACTTATCGTGATTAATATGGATTTTGGGCAGCTACAACTTGTTGCATGAAGCAGCTAGACCATAAAATAGATACGTCTTTACCTCACAGAGTTTAAGACTAAAAATACAGACTTAATAGTAAGTATCACAAAACCCTGGTAAAAGGTCACAGAAGACAGCATTTATGGCCAAATATAAGACTTCAAGGGAATAAGGAAAATCATTTTCTCTCTTAAGTCACTGGTATATCTTGGTCTCTGTTTCACTGAAGAGAACTTCCTCTAAAATGCCCTTTCCCGGTTGTTTTTTTTTTTTTTAAAGAGCATTGCTGGCACTCTGAAAGACTGGGCTTTCATTTGGAAAACTTGTCCATGAAATGCAACTTTCACCATCAATGCAAGATGTATCGTTATAAAAGATTGTAAAAAAATTGAACCTTCTAATGGCAAAGCAACACTCATGGAAAATAACCAACAGTTCACTAATTATAAACTTCTGAAATGTATGGCAGACCAATTTTTTTATTTGGTTAATCGTTATTAACAGTAATATAAATTTAGTGCTAGTGACTTCTATTTGAAATCCAGAAACCAGGATGCGGAAGATCTTGCTGCAATTCCCTTCTCTGCCTCAGGAGGAAACGTATGTCTCCTGCTATAGAGAAAAGGACTCAGAGCAGTGAGAGCACTGTACTACATATTCAAGTCATGCTCTTTTCTGCCCTATCAGTTTGCAAACATACCCAGTAAACCAGGGAAAACACACAGACAAAAAAAAAAAAAAAGGGACAGGGAGCCAAAGAGGGAATGGTACCATCACTCATAGGGGAAAAGTTTCAGTCTGGGACCCAGCAAATACTTTCCCATGAGCAGGGGGCAGAAGCAATGGGAAAGACTGAGAACAGCCTCCCTACACATACTCCTTTGTACCAGCAAAGAAGATTTAAAGCAAGTTTATGCCTGAAAAAGTTCTCAGCTGAAGTTTCCACACTGCAAGTGACACATAACCACTTAGCTTTAGATAAAAGATTGTCTCTCCATCCCTCTTCACTCTGTTTTTGCGACTGATGCAAAGTGAGACTTTCCATTTCACTGTTTTTCCTTTCCCTAAGAACCCGTAGAGGCATTTGTTTCCATTTGACTTTCATTTTGGGGAGGAAAAACATGCTTTGTTTTACTTCAGACTGAAACCAGTCAAGAGGAGGGAGAACTGACCTAAGGCATTAGGAGTTTGTACAATCTAAGCTGAGCCCTAATTCAGCCATCTTTTAGGAACAAAAACAACAAAAAATAATCATACAAGCCTTCCTGTCCTTAACACCCTCTCCATTTTTGCTGGCTTTGTAGAGAGGCAGAATTTTGTGCTCTGAAAGCAGACATAATCCACTGTATACTCCACCATAATGGGTACATGCACAGGTAGCTGTAGGTCTATTTTTGCCATAGCTGCCTCCACTCCGAACACATTTAATGTTAACCATGATTTTCTAACCTCAGATGTCTCCAGAATTGGGTCTTTATACTCACTTATGTTCCACTTAATTTTATAATTCTTCATGGTAATACCTGAAGTTGACTTTGGCCCCGAAGACATTACAGCCTTTACATACCTTAAGAAGACAAAGTCAAATTCTCCACCAGAGTGATTTATGGTTTTTCAGTCAGCCAACTTACCCAGCAGGAAATTAGGCCTGTGTGGTGCATCTTCATTTATTTGATTAATTTAGGTTTAAAATCAAATACATGAAAAACATGCAAACCATGCAAAAACATGCCTATCTTGTGCAGTAAATGGCCTCTGACAGATATATGGAAAAAGAATCCAACAAAAATCAGTGGCTAACCCACAACAACGTCAAATAAAACACAACCCCTACCTAAACTTCCACCAACAAAAACTAACACCCAGCCTCCGTTTCAGCCCAGCCACTCCTAATGAATTGATACGTTGTTTCATCCAAGTCAAGTGAGAGCTACACCTTAACACATCTTGCCAGCGGAGGCAGGCATCTGTGGCTCCACTGCTTTTATTACAGATTTCCCAGAGTTATTTGCTACATACTGTGATTCTGCAAATACTTAGTTACACTAAAGATTTTACTCACAGAATTAATTCTGTTCTGTTCAGAAGAGGTTTCCTCCCGCATATAGAGTTACATGCACACATTCACGTTTGCAGAAACAGACATCAGTGGTAAGAGGCACCAGAGTAACAAACACTATTATAGGCAATTAGCCATACGCAGCCAATTTAATCTACTGCTATAAACCTTGAGTGCTACCAGAAGAAAGTAATTGGAATTAATTTGGACACTGTTTGCCTAAATATTTTAAGTAATTATTTTACAGTAATCAGAACATCAGTTCTGATGAGGAATGTTAGTGTGCTGCATGAAATCAGGAAGGTATTTTGTTCCTACAAATGTAGTCATACTTCTTTCTTGCATGTGTGGAGAGTGGTATTAAGTTATGACTTCCCTTCAAGTTGTTTGGCTTTCTGTTTGCTTGACCTTTAATTGTGATTTTATTTCCCCAGAAATAACAAAAATATATAGCTCAATGGGAACAAACATAGAAACAAGGATAAAGTACATCACAAGAGCTGGCCTCTTTTCTTACATTTAAATGGAAAGTATTGTAAAATTCAACAGCCTGCACACCCCTGCAAACTACTGATATCACTAATATAAAAAACCCACCACGTATAGTTTTCTTGTCATGAGAAAACATGAGCACTGTTTCATTTCCTCCTGACTTACGGTGCATGGAGGTATTGTTTCAAAGATTTCGAATCAAAAATTCTAGTCAGAAAAAGATAATTGTGGAACTGAGTTCATCTCAATGCCTTATTACCAACCCTTCAGCATAATGACTGCATCATTAAGGATAACCTACTGCATCACAGTACTGAAAGAAATAGATGCAATGAATCTGTGAGATAGCTACCCCAAGAACATGTCTACTGAATATTGGAACTGAAACTGCTATTCAGATTTCCAGACAGATAGCATGTGTTGTTTTTCATTATGTTGTTCCCAAAATGTTTTCTAAATGCATAGTAAGCACGAATAAAATTGTTTACATGTTTGGGGCTTTTTTTTAATATTTCAAACCCTTATATTCAATTATGCTTTTAATGTTCTTCTAAGTAACAATTTTCATTTAAAATCAGGTGGTCAGACATTTGAAAGAGCTTCCACATCAGGAGCAATTACACAGACTAGGACTTCAGCTCATTAAAGAAGCATCCATGCAGTGAGACGATGACTAGTTGTCTTCATTGCTTCTCATAATACATAAGGACTGCCAAGAAAATTATAGTTCAAAAACTGCAGAAGATGTACTTCCCCAGAATGGGAAGTTGCTCATGGAACTCAATGCCATAGCCTGTGTTGATGCCCTACAGAGGCTCATCTCTACATAAAGCTATCAGACAGCTTCTAGGATGGAAAATATGCCATGCAATTAAAAGCAAAGACACATTTGTGGCCCTGGAAGTGACATACGGCTAGAAGATGGGAGAGGATAGCAGAGAAGTATCATCACATGTTGTCCTGTTTTAACATCAGGCACCTCCACAGATGCTGAAACAAATTCCTGTCTGGCCCAGCCGTTCTTACGTTCCAAGAAAACATTAATTTGGGGAAAGAAATATCTTCACACATCCATAAACATTTTTATCTTTCTTTGTATATATCAGTTTGGGTGAAACAGCACAAGTCGAAATCCACTACTAAAATTACAAGGAAAACCTAAAAACACTTCACTTGCAAATGGCAGAACACACAGTGTAACATAGCGGGTACAACTACGGGAAGACCCCACAGAGAAACAACCTCTATACTCTGTCCTGGCTACAGAGCTATGGCAAAAAATCACTCGAGAGCCCCATCCCATTGCACCCCACATTTTCTGACTACTCAGCAGATGGGAAAGATGCAAGCAATGCAGAATAAGCCCTTAACATACATCAAAGTTGCAGTATCAATAGATCATTTCAAGAGCTTGCAGGCAGGCGGTCGATCAGCATTTACACTGCAGACAAAGCTCGACCCGGTTGCTCCTGGGAAGTTATTTGATAACTGCTGTTAAAATAGAGATAGTTCCTGTAAGAAGCACTTCAACTGCAAGTGATACCACTTGCAAGATCTAGGAACCTTACCCACTGCCCACGCTGATCCCAAACCAATAGGAATTTGCTGTCAAATGACACAAAGTTTTCAAGTCATTTCTGTTTCTGCTGGCAGAAAGCCAAGGGTGCAGGGAAGGCAAGTGGGCAACCAGGATCAGGAGGCAAGTGAGATTCATCTGGGGGACTAGTTCAAGACAGGGGAACTGGGTGCCACTCATCCCACTACTAAGGGACAGCTGCCACCAGGAGCTACTGGGTCAAAAAAAAAATTGCCTGGGAGGCCAGACTGGTTGGGGCCATTCACACTTTTCAACTTTTCCGTGTGGTTATGGAAAACAAAAGCCTTAGGATAGGTACGTCTTATTCTGTCCTCCAAGCCAGCCTTTTGGAGTGGCCTCTCCTAGTCCTGTAAGACAAAACGGCCTTTGGAGTAGACAAGCTGATTCCTTCACCGCCACCCTACTCAGTGCTATATACACAGCTGTCCCCATCTACAAGGTAGTAAGTGCACAGGTGTGTACAAAACAAAGCTTTTGCCCGATTCTGGTTACTGCTTGTATGTTTTAAATGATAGTGAATCTTGGAATTTAAACCCAAGTAACCAGTATAAAGAATTCTTCCTTGCCTAGGTAAACCAGTGGAATTACCATGTAATTTCCAAGTTCAGAGCTTAATAATTATGTCTCCAGAATCAAGGTTTACTCAAGGCCTCACACATTGCACTCGGAGCACAATTCGCCCAACTGAAAACAGTGTACATTTCCGGGCATTTAGGTAATATATGCTTTTATCTTGGGAACTTTTGCACTGGGATGAATTTGGCCAGCAGTAATTGGATTTAGATAAGCAACTCTGAGGCTCTTTCATTCCTGTGAATTAATATATAAATAGCATAACTGAGTTTATTTTGTTTAAAGCAGGCTTTATTAGGAAAATAATGGATTTGGGGAGAGAAAAAAAAGCCACATTATAAGGCCTAAAGTACAGAAGAAACTGCTGCTAGGTTTCTGAGATGTTATTCTAATAATACGCTGCCACATGAACTTAAGACATTCAAATACCCACAAAAGGGAAATTCATCCAGAAAGAAAATTCTGATTTGCATGATCATTTCTGGACATTTCATCTACTACATGGCATTTTCAATGCTTGTATTTTTTTCTCAAAAAATACAACAGATTACTATTCTATCCATTAACAGAGATTGAGCTGCTTCGTTGTTCTCTGCATATTATGTTTTAATTTTAAAAAATGAAAATTTAAGATTAAGCTCATTTATTCACACAAAAAAAACAGCTTCAAAATTAATGCTATTCAGAGCACCATTTTTTTGCACACATCAGTGCCTGGCTTGGGGAACCAACAGAAACAGGTAGGTGCAGGGAACCTGCGGTATACGGGATTAACAAGACGGTACTTCTGTAAGAGCTTAACATTCATCTGCTCTGTCTTCTCCACTTACTTCAGTCTGGCTGTCAAGTTCACAAAAATCATCCCTTCACTAGATATAATACAAGTTAGTACGGCAATTCGGAGTAACAACTTGTCCCAGAGTTTCAAAAACACCACAGAAAAAGGGAGAAGGGCCTCTTAAATCCTTTGGTTGTACATCTAAACCACCCTTGGACCAAGAGAGAGCACGACATATTTCCTGTTCAAACTAATCTGCATTCATACACTTAAGCATTATATGCACATTCACCTCTGGAAAAATGGTCCCAAATGAAAGTATACAGGCTCTGGAGACTTGCTGTAAGTGTTTTAAGTACTTAGGAAATAAAGCCAGGTAAAACAGAAGTTAACGTAAATGAAATTTAAACAGATATTGCATTTCTGGGAATAGAAAGAATTTGACCTTTCAGAGCTTTAAGAAGTATATCCTTTTAGTAGTTCTAAGGTCACTTTTCCTTTAGCCTTGTTCCTTTCCTTGTTAAAATAAAATAAAATATAAAATAGAATAAAATAAAAATAAAATAAAAGAAAGAAAGAAAATATCAATATTTTTTGCCTGCACGTAAATGAAATTAAGTGATGCAACACTTGCAGAAATCAAAGGCAGTTTTTTCATTGCTTTCAGTAGCTCAAATCCTATTCAGAGTGCTTATAATAAGGCTACAGATCATCACAGTCTTGACACCCAAGACAGAATAAAATGTCACTCACTAAAGTGGCACTACCCATAAAACCCTGACATTTTTAGTGTTTTTCCCCAGTTTGTTGCAAGGCACTTGACTCTTCACTGCAGTTTTTGTTTAAAATGTTTATTCTGAATTAGTGCTATTATATTCATATTACATTGGTATGTTTGAATATTGAAGCTATTTAAGACTTGTAAATTATGATTACATTATTGTACATCATACTTAAATTAAAATTCTGACATTAATATTTTTCCTTTGACAGAAAGCTATATTTTCCCTTCTCATTTCTGCCATGACAAATAACCAGTGTTAATAATTAATTAGCAAAATATTCTACAGTTGCTAATCTAAGTATGGAAAATGAAATCCATGCACAAATTAACAACTATGATTTCATGCAGAACACTTCAGTCCTTCTTCTGGGCCATCATTAAATCTTCAACTACTAATTACTCTGTATTAGCAAGAATTCAAATGTTAAAAAAAAAAAAATGCAACTTTTGTTTGTAGACACTTAACAGTGCTGCTAAATTTTCTGTATAATGATAGGATGCATTACTGGGAAGACAGCTTAAGGATCTGAAACCCTTCAAAGAATGAGATGTGGTTTACCGTAGCCTGTCACAAATGATAATGGCAGGCATACCCTGATTTTCAAAGAAAAGGAGGAAAAAAAATTACAAATCAAAACTCTATCTTTTTTACTATGAAGACATTGCTCATTGGCATCTATACAACAATTCAGTTATTTCAGGCATTGTGGAAATAACACCCCCCCACAACATATCGTTCCTGTAACGTAGAATTTGTTCACTTTGTATGTTCTTGCATGCTGTGCTGTCTTCTATCCAACTTCTCATTCACAGTCTTGCTTACTTATGGAGGATTCATTGTGAAATTACAGTTGGTATGAACCAGCATGTCAGCATACCATGATATTAATCTCTAAAGTATTCAATTGTTTAACAATAGCCTCATTATTCAAGGGAACTCTGAGCATTCCGTTTGCACAGATTTTCTGACATTTCACTAAAACAATTTACTCTTAAAACAATTCAATGACTGCAACATATTGTAAAATATATATATAAATACATATGTCTTAATCAGATGGTTCCTTTCCAATAATAGCCAAGAAAACAGAAAGAATTAAAAAGGAATTAAAGAAAAAAGCAAGAACTCCAGCTACCACCAGGGACTATGAACTCAAACGGATGATTTAAAGCTAAAGCATTTTATAGAGTTCATACAGAGGTCATTTGAATCAAATGTGTGAGTGAGACTTCTTGAGTTCACAGAGCTCCAATTTCATTATTTACAAATTAGAAAAATCCAGGTACCTGGGATGTCTTTGGAAACAATGCAGTTTTGAGCGGAAGTGTTGTTTAGGATTTCTACTTTGCAAAATATATATTTCAGGAACTATATCACAGAACTACATCTTTTTTTTCAATATACATTTTTTAATCTTTTTATTTCCAGAGCTGGAATGTCACAGTTGTATTCCTTTTCCAAAGGCCAGACTTTAACAAAAGTGGCTCAGAGAAGCACATTTTTCTCTGCCAGAATTTTTCAAGGGGTTAAAAACAAGAATCTGGTTTTGGATTTTTATAATTACATGGACAGAAGTTCACACTGCTTGCCCAGGACTGAAACAGAATAACTCTGGTTTTGAGTTTCTTTGATTTTTATGTAGCTCCAAGAAGTATATTTTTAAAAGCAAAGTTTTTTTAGTCCATTTATTTGGACAACTCTGTAGTGTAAAGACAGCCTCAAGAGAGGGTGTGAAAATGCATTCAATAAGCTATTTGTCCACAATATTTTTAAACACTCATGCATATCTACAATTTCAGGCATGTAAGAAGCACAGTTGAACTTAAACACGACAATCCACATTTCCCAAGTTTAAAGTATGCTTGTAAGCTCATAAATTAATGTGCTTGCTTGGTGTGAAAAGTCCTCCCTACAGCTCTGGTACAGTAAACAGACTTACACAGGACATGCAAGTGCATGTTTCCAGTCAGCGAGTGTTTTGTTGCAAGGCCTATAACTACCACAGTAATTGGTTTTAATGGGACAAATCTGTTCTTGCTGGTAAGTCACCACAACTCTCAGGCCAGGCCTCCAAAGCAGGTATTCTCGAAAGCTTTTTCAACCGCAAAATTCAGATTAGGCGAAGTCACACATCATGCAATATAGGTACATAATTACCAATCGTGTATGAATTTTTTTGTCTTCAAAATGCTTTAAAAACTTGCAAGCAAATACAGCATTAAATTCTGACTTGTTATAAAAAAACCCCAAAAACCAAACAAAAAAAACCCGAAAAGCTTTTACGAGTTTGAAAAGATATTTGGTTTAGAGCCCTTGTCTGTATATAAATATGTTATTCTTTATTGTTACTGTCCAAAGAGATGGACATAACTGAATGTATTAGCCTTACTGCGTCAGGCTGGTAAATATCTTCAGAGAGGAAAAACTTGTTAAAAACTGTGCTTTAGATCAGGCTTTTGGTTTCCAGAAACATGGTGTCCTTGTCTCCAATGGGCTGCCACAGTTTACACCTATGGAGCTACTGCCTCATTATTTTCTGTCTCTGAGCGCTTAAGTTACACTTTAAGGTAATATCAAGGGGCAGGGAATATGACATAATTAGCACACCTTGTAGCTCTCTGCTCATCAGTCAGCACTTCTGAGCCTAAGGCAAAGTCTTAGTCAACCAAAACCTCCTCCCTCCAGCTTTGTGCCAGATGCTCTCACTGGCCACCTTAGCCATGAGTCTCCTACAGAAGAAAAGCCAAAGCTGGCAACTGCTGTGATCTACTGTAGTTCAGCTTGCGCCCAGAAACAGCCAACATGGACCAGGAAGGGGTTAGATAAGCGACAGTATTTACTAAATAAATACACTCTTTATATACTCGGTGTCTTCTATCCTTAAAAGGAAACTCTGTTGGTTCTGCCAGGCAGAACGCTGGATAGAGAGCTATGAAAAAATATGTGCTATGTAGCCCATCCATTCTGAAACATACATGAGCAGATCTGGAGGAAGGAGCAAGAATTTAAATATTTTACGTTTCTGCTGAGAAATTTTACCCCAGGAACAAAAGACTCACTGAAAACTCCAGTGAGCGCATCTTGAAATCAACCAGTAACAGTGGATTTGGAAGCAAATTTGCTTCAGTTGCTTGTGAGCCCTCAGGACATGACTTTTGTATATTACTGGCTTGAGGTGCCTTCAAATAAACTAATTAAATCAGCTACAATCCTCAAACATATAAAGATATACACGGAAAAACTGAGAGAGAACTGTGATTCACTTGAATAAACCCATAATTCTTCCTGTAACTGGCCAAGTAGTATAATACTGACAATTCCTGTTGTTCTCAAACACACAAAGTTATGAAGTTATCCTTCAGCATCAAAAAATAATTAAGAAATAAACATATTTGAGATAGATACTTTATTTTGGTTATGTATTTCAAGCTTTTGTGATAGACTCAGGTTGTGTTTCATGTCTGTCTTTACAGCCATGAGGAAAAGAAATCTACTTATTTCAAAAACTGAAAGCTGAGATTCCCATCTTATCACATGCCTCAGGATCTAAGGCTTTAAGAAACAAATAATGCAAACCTCGCATTAAACTTCTGGGAGTTGGCAACACCAAGGGCAACGTCTTCATCAAATATTATTGAACATCCTCAGCTAGGATAAAAACACTGCTTAGCAGTTGCATGTTTTGGGTCCCAGAAAACACACTTCCAAAAAAAATTAAACAAAAAAAAACAAAACAAAACAAAACAAAAAAAAAAAAAAACACCTAACAATAGTGAACAAATCCACCCTGCGTTCTATTCCCTGCTTTATAAAAAGAGCTGGATTTAAAACCCCAGTGTTGACACCCATCACTTTACTACTCCTATCACAAACATAAATGGCAAATATATCCTATGCAGATAAATCATGTTCCAGCAGTCAAAATATAATCTACCAAATGTGCTGGTTTAAAAATTAATAGCACAAAGTTGACAGTGATCACCTCTAGTGGCAGGATGACTGCTTTTTGAATAGCCCATCAAAAATAGTGAAAGCACAAAAACAATGTAAAAAGGACATAGTTTGTCTTCATGGAGTCAAAGACGCATTCCAAACAAAACAGACTTGCAGCCTGCAAATATTTACAACTATGAACAACTGAATTCATACTCTGGACAGTCCTGAATACACCCAATAGCCAACTCTCATAAATCAAGCATTTGCAGTATCAGGCTATGTATTTACACATTCCTGAAACATCTTATTCACCAACAGCATTTGAACCCTTTGCTCTCACTTACTCAGACCATGGGAGTTTCTGACTATTTCCCTTTTTGCTTAAGGGAAGGAAGTTCTCAGAAGACCAATATCTTGAATAAGAAGCCAAAGCAAAAGAAAAGGTCTGTTCCAGCTATTCACTTCCTGTATGCCTCAGCCCTTCATTTTCTTTGGGCTTGCTCTGCAGACCACTGAGACCAAGAGGAAGGCTTATGGATTTGTCCTGTTCTGCAATTCCTGAGAGCTATTAAAGGTTACTCTGCATGAAACATTCCATTTTGTAAGACAATTTCCTAAGTTCAGAATTCAGGTTTTTTTTGATTCCCACATTCACAAGACAACAGGTTCTTTGTTCAAGCTTCATGTTTATGAGAATGTTATCTTATCTCTGGTTTAGCCTTTAATATTGAGCAGAGTCAGAAAATAATCATCCTCTTGTTTGAGATGTAAAGATTTATGTCTGTCTACATTTTTAAGAAACATAAACATACAAACATACTTAACAAAGTCTAAGCAAATTTACTTTATTAGAGTTGTTACCTGAATAATGATATTTAACACCAGTCACAGCTTAGTTCCCTTATCTCCCCTGTAAAATATTTTTTCGAGATCTGTTACAAGAGTAAAATGACAGCATCCTAGAAAAAAAAAGTTTCCTCCAGCCTGTCTGCAAGGGAGCAGCAAGGCTGAAGCAGCAAGGTTTAAGCAGCAGGAAATCTGCAGAAAACAAAGAGAGTGAAGCAAATCATAACAGTTTGGAGGAAGACTTCAATAGCCACTAGGTCACCCAAAGTTGAAAAACACACTTGGTGCTGCAGTCAAACTGCGATTGAGAGACACAAACATGTAAGAGTGGAGAATGGCAGAAGAATATTACCCTATTCTGAGCTCCCAACTACACCTATACATGGTGAGGAATACAAGGACCCCTCCATGCCAGGGCCATGCTGGTCCTGCAGGAAAACACGGAGCTACTTCAGAAGGCTTTAACCTAATCTCAGGTTTCCCTGCATGGCTCTAAATCCCAAGAGCATCTGCAATACAGATGCTCCTTCAGGAAGCTAAACACACAGCACTGACTCAGCTCTCCATGTTTGTCCCACATCTAAAAGGAAAACACACTTTAAAAAAAGAATCACTAAATGTCTAAACCCCTCTTCAACCTCCTGATATTCCTCACCCCAGAGCTCCTTCAGAAGGCCAGTCTTTCCTTCATCTCCAAGACTTGCCTAATTTTGACAAGGGGGAAAAAAAACCAAACCCAACCAAATCTACCTTGAACAGAAACCTTTTCAAGTCTTCTCCAGTTTTGAAGCCTTTGCAATTTTTAATCCCTGCTTTGCCAATATTGTCTCCCCTTTCCCCTTCAGTGGAAGTTTTCTACTTTTTACAAGCCCAGACCTCTACAGAAAATTGATTTCCCCTAGGATACAGAAATCCTACTGTTCTATGCGCGGCCATTAATGACCACCCTGTTCACCACAGAGACAGACATGGTAGCATTCCTCCCCAGCTCCTTAGCACAGAAAACACAGAGGGGGAAAATCAAAACAACCTCAAAGCTTAACCATACCAAGAGTTCATCTTCTCCAGAAAATACCATATAAAATCTCTAAATGAATTATTATGAGGGCAAAACAATTCTTGCAGGTTTCTGTAATGCTCTACTTCCACTTTACCAGATTAATTTTTTTTATATGTCCCCCAAATAACAACCTTCATGTAGTTCCCTCTCTGCCAGAGCCATGTGGGAATGAACTTTAAATCAGATGTGACTTGAACTCATGTTGGTTTTACTTGAGCCCTGATCTGAGGGTACCCAAGGACAGAATGCATTTTAGCATAGCCTCCAAAACCTCCTTGAGGAGGTGAGAAAATACCTGGGTGCTGTACTGTTTGCAGGTTTAGCTGCCTTGCAAGCAGTATACTTGCTGGCTTCACTATCTCTAGGAGATCCACAGTCTCATGTTTGATTGCAGTGTCACTCCATCCTTGGAGTGACAAACAATTTTCCCCTTAGCTTTTGGTGACTCTGATGGAAGTGTAAAATAAAATGACTGTACTCACAAAAGAGCCAAAATCTTCCCTATAAACATCTTGCGTAGAGACCGTAAATTGACCCTCCTGTCTCCTCCTTGACTCATGCAATAACTTCCCCTTGTCCCTGCTGGTACAGGAGTGTACAATGGAGAACTGGAAGCCGTGAGGAAGAAGATGGGGTAGTTACACCTTTTCTTCTGTTTCTAACAAGGCATTTTTATGTGATGAAGTTAATCTTGCTTACTGAGTTGCATTACTAGTTTGCAGCACCAAAAATGAGGAAAAATAAGGCCCAAAGATGGGTATAGAGCTTTCTTTTTTTTTTTCTTCTATTTTTTTTAAGTACAATTCTGCTTAGTTCCAGTGAATTTACCTCAAATAAATAGGAGCAGTGTCATTAAATTCAAAGGTAAATTTAAATCAAAACAAAATCTTTTTAGTGGCTGTTGAACCAAAAAAAAAAAAAAAAAAACAGACCTAAAAATTAGCTCTGAAATTGGGAAAAGGGCTTAGCTACTGAACTGCAACTTGTTCTGAAAAAAGTCTACACAGCTAATGCCTAATTCAGCACTTCAGAAGTTCTGGGGTGGGTAAACTGCCCAAGCCCAGAAACTCGTATTTAAAGCTCACATTGTCCAGTTACACTCTGTAAATTGTGCTAGGATTTCTTTATATAATTCTCACTAATGCTGGTTGATGTTAGCTGAGGAAATCCTCTGCAGACAAACAGGACAATCCACCCCACTGTAGGTTCCATAAAATCACATGCTTTATGGAAATTTCCAGATACCTCGGCACAATATGGGTGAGTTAAGGATAAAGTTTCAAGCCTGAACTCCACAATTTCCTGTCTTTTGGTAGCCTACACAGCTCTTTAACGTCATGTTAATATCATTTTTGTGGGTGTGATTGAATTACCTGCCACTCTTGATGCCAGCATTAGTGGATTTCTGTGTAACAGGAGAGCATGCTTTACTGCACATACTGTTACTAAATACTATTAAGCAGACCAGCTGCAGACCTCCTGATAGCAGGACTGGAGGGCTACCTCGTTAGCAGGCAATGAGCACTTTGCTTGAGCACTTTACTGCTGGCACACAGCCATGAACCCTCAGCATGTCGAGCTCGCCTGCATGTCCCCGCCAGGCAGCCTGCCGCAGCCCAGCACAAGGACTCCGCTGAGAGCACAGGGATCCTTCTCCCAGGCTCAACATCCCAAGACCTACACAGTGCTGCCGTGACTTGGCAGTCTGAAAAAATAGAGATGTATTTACTTGGCGACATTTCAACTCCAGGTGCAATAGAGAGCTGCTAAATTCTCCACCGAGAGCGTGCCTCACACACTGGTGACAGCTACTAACTAGTGGCACAATGCTTTAAAAATCCCTTTCAGAAGTCTTTGCAGAGATATTAAAATGCCACATGTACGTGAGCTGCAACAATTCTAGGGCAGCCTCTGAAGGGAGATTTAACACGTGCTTTCTCATCAATACCCTTGCATTTCTAACCAGCACCTACCTAGCAAATGATGAGCCTGACTACTACTATGTGCAGAAATACCCCTTTTTAGAGAAAAACTGCATTACAGGAGGGAGTGAGGGCAGGTCATGGAAAAAAAGAACGAGGGAGGACAAGGAATTTATGTCTGTTCTTCATAGCCGGCTCAGTACACACTAGTATGCACTAAACTTTCCTGACAGACATCATCATATAAGGAGTTGCAATGTATTCTAGTGACTCTTGCCACTCTGACCCACCTATTCCTCACCACAAAACACCTCATATGCTGGCTAGTAAAGCTGTACTTACCCAGTAGCAGTGGGAAATTCAGCTGCTAGTGCTCACCTAACAGCAGCCTCATGTCCCCAACACCATGGGAACAGCACAGGAGGTACAAGTGATGTGGGTTTGTAATTAAGAGAAATTTCCTGTCTTTCTGTAAGTGTAATAAGAACCAACAAACAAATACAGGAACCTAAGAAGAACTAAAAAGTGCAAATCCATGTTACAGCAAAGACAATTTTTTCCTACAACTTGCTGAAAATACAGATGAAACAATTAGAAGTCCTAAAAGTTCTGACAGTATTTAATAGCTGTATCATTATAGACTTGCCTCCCATGTCTCTAAGACCTGCAATCAATCATGTCTTTAGTCCAATTCTTATGTTAGGCAATGAGCAAAATCATGGTATAAACATACTGCCATGCTTTGATTTAAACCCCACCAATGACTTGGTCATATTCCATTATGTTTCACCATAGCTACTACTTTTCCTTTCTATTTAGAAGCAATTGTTTTTTGTTCATTTTATTCTGAGAATCATGAGACTGCCCTATATGAATTCTTCAACAGGCTGTATGTTTGTATGTGTGAAAGGAATTCATTTGTTATGCACTTCATAGAACACTTGATAAACTTAATAAACAATATTTCTGCTAAATTATTCCAGAGTGATTAAAAAATGTCATAGCCATATTCCATTCAACTAACAATCCTAAATTTGGTGTTGATTTAGGTAAAGCAGATAGGACAAGAAACATTAAAGATTAGTAGAGAAATTAAGGTCTACAAAATTAACTATAGCTTAGATCCAAAATCCTTACTTTTAAAAATAAACCTTCAATAGTGCAGCAGTTTTCCCATTTTGTGGATTTTTGTTACTCAAAGCTGACAATGGACAGACACCTGGTTTACAATTAAAGGTAATCAAAACCGTGGAGGTGAAAAAATGAGCTTCTGCTTCTGACATAATGCCAGTACCAGCGTACTGTGATCTCAACAGAGGGCATGTCGCACCTTACACTCCTGCTGGGACACCACAGCAGCTTTTGAGCATCATTTCTCCTGCTTAGGAACACAGATGTTCCAGTGACATGGTTCATCCACTTAAGGACATATACAAACAGATATGGCTACACAAACTACACATAATAACAAATCTCCATAAATATGAAAAGGGAAATTATTTTTAACATCAAATAATAAGTTTTAAAAACATTTAAATGACCCTCTTAGTCCTTGATGAAATTATCCAAAGGCTGTCTTATAATCAGAGAGTTAAACAGCTCCATCTCTTTTGATTATTAAAGGAAAAAGCCTGAATGTGACTTGATTGTAGCACTTCTGGAAGGAGGACAAAGGAAGAGGGAAAGAATCTGAAAGGTCTTTGATGTGATTACACCAGTAATGTTGTAATGTGATTACAACTGGTAAAAACACCAGAAAGTTGACTTGGAAGTGGATCTGAAATTCTGACCAGGTAATGTGGTTAACAGGAACAAACTGTTTGCAACAGCAGATTTGCTGTTGCTTTCATATCTTCAGATCCAGAGTAGGTGCTTTTCTGGCAGATTTTTTTTACATCAAAATAAATTGCTATATTCATTCCAGGAGAAAATAAGGGAAATTTAAGGACCTGAATCAAGCAGGAAATAATACTAGAGCATCCTTGGTCTCTTCTGGATCTTAAATTCTATGAATCTGTGGATTATTTTATCTCTTTTAATTACTAGTTCCCTACTATAAAGAAGCTAAAAGATTAATATTCTTTTTGAATCAGTGAATTAAAGCAAATAACTGAAGTTTTATAATTGGATTATAACCCCAGGAGTATATGGAAATGCTGAACTGGGAAGCTGAAGTAAGGAAAGCATGTCTGTTTGGGGTTTTTTTATGTGATCACGAGGCAGTAATAGTCATAAATGCTGCACTTATTACTTGTATTACACTGAAACAATAACATGGCTGTGATCCTGCAATAACTGCTACTTGAGTAGACATCAGTGTTTCCACGAAGCTTATATGATGCTGGTTTATCTGCTGGCAGCAAGCTTACTTCAGAATACAACCTATATTTCCACATGGCTGTTACCTTCATTAATTTATCAGGGGTTGCCTCCAGAGCTGCGGCTAGGTACTTTCTAAGAGAACCAGAATCCAGAGGTCTTCACTTTCCCCAAAGTTCATGATAGGAACACAGAAAATACACACCCAAAGAAGTGAAAAACCATTTCTGATCTCTCTCAGATCAACATCTTCTACAAATTAGGCTGAAAACATTCCCTCTTGCCTGTCTCTGTTTTATAATGAGACAGACATAAAGCCTCTGACGTAGCTGCAAAAATTCTAAGAAATTCCTTCTCTAGTGATAATCTTTTAAAAGAATTGAGGACTTTTCAGTGTTTAAACTTTTCAGTGTTAAATCTAATGCAGTGCTTCTCACAGAAATCATTCCAGGAAGTTACCACATACTTGGAATGAAGGATATTGCATGCTGCATAGCACAGAGCTCTTGTCGATGCTTGTTTGGAACAGTATGGAGAAGTCTAGCAGCTGAACACAATGACATTTTTGTTTCTGTGCTGAAAATATTCAATAGCTTTTCCACCAAAGCTGGCCTGCCACTTCCCCTTACACAGAAATACAGACATGCTCTGAGGTTCTTGTCATTAGCTGGAAGCAGTGCCCAGGTTATTCCTGTTTGGGGGAGTAGGAGGGTGCATATTATTAAGCTGGTATTGTTTCCTTCCAGCAAAGCTTTAGGACAATGTATTTCTTAAACAGATCTCAACCTTATCTGCCTCATACATTCTAGAGAAAGGTTACAGAAACAATTCTGCTGCACAAATGTCAGAACATGAACAGTGTGTCTACATCCTCTCCCAAAAGTCTGTGACTCCTAAGGAATATAAACCACATTCCAGTCAGAGAACTTCCTGCTTTCTTCTCCACATTCTGCACATGTAATACAGCTATCAGTTCTCAAAGGGCAGCAGATCAGAAAGGCTCACTGAACTTGACGCCAGAGAATTTAGAAGAAATACCAAAAATGCAGTCGTATCTAAAAGCCATGGATGAACTTTGAAACAGAAGAATCAAAAAAAAAAAAAAACCAAAAAAACACAAAAAACCAAACCAAACAAAAAAAACCAAAAACAAAAACAAAAAACCAAAAAAAAACAAAAACAAACCAAAAGCACCAGGAAGGATTCAAATGGGCAGCACTGAAAGATCCTTTGTCAAACCACCAGCCCATAGCACTGGAAAGCAGAAACTGAGCATCAGAGTTTTACAGAATGCCTTGAGGGTATGGAAAATTCAGACTCTCAACAGTCCCATGGTCTTGAAGGCTCTTCTACAGAGCAACACTCACATTACAAAACCAGGCATTTGTGACAGACATGCAGGGGCAGGACCTCTCTGTGCTTTGGACAGTTTTTGGTCATAAGCATTTTCAGATTCTTAAATGCTTCCATCAATAAGAAAACGATAGCCTTATGGATGGATGGTGATGCCATGGTTGGCTGGCTGCACACAAAACATGCTGAAGAAGTGAGGAAAGGAGATACGGAAAACTAGAAACACACACGTCAGAACAGGTCAGAAGCAGTTCATTAAGTGTGTTTGCCCTCTTTCTATCTCAACACCCCGTCTGCACAGTAAGCAAAGCAAGAAGCTGTTAATGGTCATGTCCTTCACATCGATATACAGAAGACTCAATATTTCTGTTATGAGCTCTCTGACTTGTTGTTCTTTGGTGTGGGTTTTGGGGTTTTTTTGCAGTTTTTTTGGTGGTGGTGGTTTCTTTAACACTAATCCTAACCCCATCCCCCCTCCCTGCCAAGAACTTTAATTAAAATTCATCAGATGAAACGTTTTCAACAGCAGTATCTGAGAACGCTGCCTCCTCTCCTATCTTCCATTAAATCAGGTTCATCCAACTTGAAAGAAGATGAGAAACTCTCACTGGCACTCTGTCACACTCCAATGGAAAGATGGGCACATTCAAAACAGAAGAGTGCAGGTGATCATTTATTACTTTACACATATTACTTTAATGCTTTTCTTCCTAACAATAGGAATGTTCACATCCCAGTTGGATCTCTCCCTAGTGCTGTGGGCATTTGCTGACCTAGATTTGTTTTCCCTGACAAAAAGGCTAGATATGAAGACCAGTTCCTTGTCTACTGAGGCAACTTTAATGCTTGTTTTTAACCGTGAAAGACATTTGTAGATTATTTTAATGGGGAATAAATAAACAAATAAATTTTTTAATTATATTAGGTAAAGGAGAAAAAACCTGTACATGCCCATATTTACACACTGCAAAGATGTAATTTTTATACATCTGAGTACAAAACTGCAAATCAACTGATTTCAGAAACCAAGATGTTGCTCAGAATAAATACCAGTTCTTTGCACCATTTCAGACCCAGAGAGCAACCTCATAGTGTTTCTAACAGCATTAATAAGCACCATCACTGTGAAGATGCCTTCAGTGCAAGAATTAACAAATCATGCCCCACAGCATTATGTTCCTCCGCTTTTATGTCTACTTCCCGCATTCTCAGTGCTCACTATTTAGTCCCTGATCAAAGGCATTTTGATTTTAAAGCATTAACTTGAAGCTTATTTCTTTTCCCTTTCCTACCCCTCTCAATAAATTTTTAGGAATAGTCCATAATACAAAGAACTTTTTTGCTTCGGTCTTCATCAGCAAGAGCTACAGACACTCTGCCCAAGTACCAGGGACTGCAAGAATGAAGAACCACCTAAAATGAAGATCACCTAAGGAACCTGAAGATGCATAAGCCCATGGGACTTCGCGAGACACATCCCCAGAGCCAACATGGCTTTTAGTGGCCTTCTGTGGTGGAGCCACAGCACTGGTAGATAAGGGAAGAATAACTGACATCATGTACCTGGGACTTGTGCAAGGCATTTGACACTGTTCTGCACAATATCCTGGTCTCTGAAATGGAGAGACATGGATATGATGGATGGACCACTCAGTGGATAAAGAAATTGGCTAGATTGTCGCACTCCAAGAGTTGTGGTCAACAGCTTGATGTCCAAGTGGAAACCAGACAAGTGAGTGCTCCTCAGGGGTCGGTACTGGGACCAGCGCTGTTTAGTATCTTTGTGGGATTCATGCACCCTCAGTAAGTTTGCCAAAAACACCAAACTGTGTTGTGTCAACACACTGGAGGGATAGGATGTCATCCAGAGGGACCCGGACAGACTCAAGAGGTGGGCCAATGCCGGTCCCAAGGCATGAACACACGCATTAACGAGTGAGAGGAACAAATTCATGGGGTTCCTTCATGGCTTTGAATCAGCAGATTTACTCCAGCAGGACACTTTTGCTGCACTTGGCCCAACAGTAGGTTTTTTTCTTTACACTCAAGTGTGGACATTTCTTTCATTCCCATGAAGACTGATCTCTTCAGCAGATTTCAGAGCCACTCACAGTTCTCATGTTACCAGGATACACTGAACCAAAACACCCACTAACATTTAAGCAGGAACTACTCTGTATGATGCTACATAGTTCTTATATGAGCTAATTGTACTGAATGAGCACTCCCACCTTCATGCCCTTTCAGTCTTTGCTATATCCCAGAACAGTGTCGCCTGATATTAATTACAAGAGAGACATAGATTATGTGCTTCTGTTTGAATTATTATTGAAGCCACAGTGCACCTTACTTTAACATATACAAGGTTACAGAACACAGTAAATTCCCTTACATTTCCAGAGATTACTTCTTAAAAATAGAGAAGCAGACACAGGCTAACATGCCACTGCTATGTACATCTCAGACAGTTTGGGTTTTGTCTTCACCAGGGCCAGGATAACAACACCAGTTTAAACTGTGTACAAATTTGGTCTGACTTTATTTTTGAACAAAGGATTTACTCCAGGGATTCTTTTGGTCTTTTTGGTTTTGAGCTCACTATGGGGATCTTCTTTTTATTAACTTTTAATCTATTTATAAAGGTTTATTTATAGCTCACACTAATTATTTTTTATTAGCATTATAATGCAGAAAAAAGAAAGGAAGGGAATTTACTTTCCCCACACCTTCATTTCATCAGTTCTCACATAATATGAACTTCTTGTTATTTTCACAAAAGGAAAATAAAAATAGCTAGGAACGTAAAACTCTTGCTGCTTTAACACGTGGCAGAAATAGCCATCACAAACTTACTATAAAGCTCAGTCAAACTGAAAATGTTGTACTTGCTGCAGCTATTAACAAGACCCTGTCCTGAAAGGCACCTTGAACCCCTCTGAAACCTCAATGAAGTCAGCAGTTCTCTATGGGGGCACACAGTTCATTTCAAAAATAGTCTAGTATTTAAGTAATGTGTGTATTTTCAATTAATAACCTCAGTTACATTATCCTTGAAGCCAGTCCTTTTGTAGAATCCAAACAGTAGCAGCCTGAATATTTATTCAGATGTTCCGTGGGACAAAACCAAGGGCATTCAGAATGAAATGACAGGCTAAAAGCTCACACTTGATGCCCTGTCAAGGAGATAATGAGGACACCATCAAGAGAAAAAAAAAAAAAAAAAGAAAAAAAGAAAAAAGCCAAAAACCAACTGAAAAAAATAAAACACACCTCCCAAAAAAGGAAACAAACCCCAAACATTGAATAATCTCCACAAAATACGGATCTAGAAGCTATTTAGTGAAAGCAACACTCATGACAAGCATGATTCAGTGGGTATTTCCCATACTTGGAAAACTATTTGTCTGGGAGATTCTGTCTCATCTCCTTCACGAGTCAGCCTAAGCAGCATACTTACTGCTTTTTAGGTTTAGATGTTTTTACTGTTTGTTGTTCTAATTCATCCTTTAATTTTACCCTGTACTACAAAGGAGTCAAAACTTGAAGGGTGATGAGTTAACTAATCCAAACAGGAATGAAGTACACAGAAATAGATTTCTGAATGTACCTGATGGACACAAGGGGAGACAACCAAGTCAGGACACACATATAAGTAAGTTTAAACTATCAGATGTTTGAAGTTTGAAGTAGCTATATTTCAGACTACAGACTGAAAATTTCAGTCATGAAAAATTCATGACTGAATCAAGATGGGCAAGGCAATGAACAAGGCTTTTTAGCCAAATTTTGGGGGGTTTAAGCCACTTTTCCCAAATTCCCTTTCTCTTCTTCAAAACTTACTTTATTTTTTAAAAAACATTGGGCAAAAGTCATCTTCAGTGCAAACATGTAAAGAAATACAGACAGAAAGACCAAAATCTTGAGAGACTGACTATGAGTTTTTGAAATGAAAATGAAAGCTCAAATGCTTAATATATGCGTGAGATTTCCTTCAATCCATCTGCACCGGAGTGTAGTTAGTAAGAATGGGATCTGTCCAGTATACCAATAAGGGACATCACCACCTGTGTATGTCTTTAAAAGAATTTTGGAATTCTTCTGGATGAAATATAAAACCATGCATGAAAATTAGAGTGACAGGCTATGAATATTTCAAAGATAATCATTTATATTTTGCTTGTACAGTGACATATCACACACATTTTCCTGTTTATAATCTGTAATTTTACATCTTAAAGTTGATTATCTTTCGTTTTGATGAAAAGCATGTTTTGACTGGAAAGATACATGTATAACTGTGTGTACCACTGCACCAGCAGACTGTGTATGTCAGAAAAATAAATGCTAATGATGTGATATTAACTAATCTTTTCATGAAATATTTAAGCCTTGTCACATTTAATAATCACAATTTTAGACCTGTAAGTTCCAGCGATGAATAAATAGAATAAATTGAAAACCTCAAGACAGGTTAAAAAAGGCCAAGGTCCATCTTTATAAGTTCTTTTACTCAGTGTTTTTAAAAATTCAGGAAATGATACACACATAAAAGAACAACAGATTCTTGCTTGCTAAACATTCCTATACACTCCTTTTCGATGTAACCTTTGACAGAGTCTATAGGGTCCTAAATGATACAGTGCAAGCTAACAGCTTCCTGATGCAAAAAAGAGTTTGATGCTGGACACTTTTTAAACCAAATGCTGAGGATCAGAAACACACCAAAATAAAGTTTTCCAATAGCGATTTTTATATTTTATTTACTCAGCTACTGTACAGCCTATGATTACTTGTTTTCCTTTAGCTGTATGAACAGTTTGACAGATTACTGTGACAAGGTTATTCCTAAATTGATAAAAGGTTTGATAGTGTCAGAACATTTGTCAGAAACGTCTGACATCACATGTAATGGACTCTGCACTCCAGTCTGCTGTTTCCTGCTTAGTGTGTGAAACACACCACCCAAAAACACACAGCTGAAATGCAGAAAAGCAGGCAGGACTTACCGGAACAGCCTCATGCTTTGACAAACAATTCTCACTAAAGGGTTTCCCTTCCATAACCCACCCGGGAACAGGCAATAAAATAAGAAATGGTACATGTCACTTAAAGGGTGGCCTCTCTGCTGGAGTAAACCTGGAAATGGGATGGATTATGATAAATGTACATAACCAGAAGCATTTCAAGCATTTTCTGTACTTCTGAGAGAGTGTCCTGGGTTCAGCAGTAGCAGTCATTTTTCTCCTTCTTAGCAGCTGGTGCAGTGCTGTGTTTTTGACTTTCAGCCTGGGAACAGCGCTGGTAACACCAGTGTTTTTATTGTTGCTCAGTAATGTTTACTCTGACCAAGGACTTTCTGAGTCTCGTGCTCTGTCAGGGAGAAGGGGAAGCCAGGAGGAAGCAGAGACAGGACACCTGACCCAAACTGACCAAAGAGGCATTCCATACCACAGCACATTATGCCCAGTATATAAACCGGGGGCAGTAACCTGGAAGGGTTAGATCACCGCTCAGGTCAGGCTGGGTATTGATCATCAGGTGGTGAGCAGTTGTATTCTCTTCCCTTGTTATTTCCCTTATCATTGTTATTATTGGTTGTAGCAGCAGTGGTTTGTGTTATACCTCAGTTACTGGACTGTTCTTATCTCAGCCCGTGGGAGTTACATTCTTTTCATTCTCCCCCCCATCCCTCTGGGAGCCAGGGGTGGAGGGGAGGGGGAGAAAGGGGGAGGAGTGTGCGAGCGGCTGCATGGTTCTGGGCTGCCAGCTGGGTTTAAACCACAACAGAGAGAAATATTATGGGTTTAGAACATTATTCCCCAGACCTGCCAAATGTCAGACATTATAAGTGACAGTTGTACTGCTGGCAGCCTTATCACATGCTAGAACAGAGGAAATGGGTTCAGAAGGGCTCATTTTAGGCACTGGCAGCTATCCTAGGGGAACCAGTGTCCTGGACTTAAGCTAGCTTTGGTGAATAGCTCTCTTAAATGCAACTTTCCAAAAATGTTGCACTGCAAAATAATAATAAGTTTTGTGGACTGGAATTCAGGTTTTCACCTCACATCTTCCAGCAAATTAGACTAATACTTTGATGCAGGAAGCCTAGAAGCCAGCACTTTCTGCTGTTTTGTGAAAACCTGTAATATATAGTCTTTCACTTATAGTGAGACCCCAGCCATGTAAGCTAAGAGAGCTCCACAGAAGATAACATTTCTGAACAAATCTAAGTCTTACTTATATAGCAGCAGATTGCTGATATACATACTGCAGCGGCAGGGGGAGAAGGGATTGGACCTTTATCTGCCTCTACTATGTAACCATCTGCAAAGTCAAAGAAAATGTCTTTCAATATATTACTTCTAAAATCTACATGCTGCCATGATAAGTTTTTGTCTTTTCAGATATTTAAGGTTCCCTTTACCATCTTTCCTTTTGCTTTGATAAATACTTCCAATATTCTGGAAAAAAGACAGAACAATGATCTGGTTTCTCCTCACTTCCATACAGACAAAGGATAGAAAAATCAGCAAAACGAATGTCAGCATTTTTCCTAAGGAGCACACAGGAACTCCATGATACCTAGACAAACGCCCCTAATCACAGAGCAGATTAAGTTTAGTAGAGTGCATTAAAAATTTCACCACAGTCCTTAAAGGAAGCTCTCAGATACTCAGTGTGCACTTCCCATACACAGGGGTATAGGTAAGGGGTCTGAACTTTGCGAGTCAAGTAGCACTCCTCATACCAAAGCCTCATATCATGACTGCAGCACTAAGTGCCAAAGCCATTAGGCTCCTTTAGGAATAGTTAGTTCATTTCTTATTGGTCGAAAGCATTTGTCTGAACTTGGAAAGGGTCAGACTGTAACAAGATGTATGGCAAAACAGCTTTCTGAACATCAGCAGACTAGAGTCAATTTATACCTACTGAGGATCTGGCCCTTGAACAGGGATTATCTGTAGCTGTCACAAGCAGGGAGTGCTAACGAATATAGCTTGTAGAAATGTCAGACAGGTGCACTTGCAATTCAGCTTCCATGAAATATGAAAAATCATCAGCATGCTATAATCCTGTGAGCAGTTTGTCCATTTACCTGTAGCAGCTTTAATAGGAGAAAGTCACAGGGAAGAGATTCAAGCTCACATAATTCTGTTAAAGTTCAGATATCAACTGCAGTAAGATGGCTAGTTCCAATCCTAGACAGCCACATCCACATAAAGCATACTTAGGGCAGGCTTTCAGAATGTTTGGTCAAAATCAGGAAAGACAGAATGACATAAAATTGTAGCATACCATTAAGTTGTTACTCCTACAGCAAGATTCAAAGAAACATTTGGATTCAAGCCATTAGATCAACCCCAGACTGCTCCTTACTTTACCAAACTCCATTTATTTGTTTAACTTATTTACAATCTATTTGAAAGGCTGATTTGTGATGAAAGATACCAGAGATACTGTTGTCTTTTGCAACAGACGATTCTGTAGCAAAGCGTTCTAGTTCTGCATCATAACAAGAATGGATTTTTATTTTTCAAATCTCCCTATGTTCTTATTTCAACGCAAAAAATAATGTGTTATCCTAAATTCCACCCAGGTGATCTTAGTTTGGAATTTCAAACTGGATTATTCCCCTCCCTCATCATAGAACCAACTAGGCTGGAAAAGACCATCAAGTCTAACTATTACCCCATGACTGCCAAGTCCACCAAAAACCGCATGAATAGTAATCTAGACTTTGGAAATCCACTCAGGTTCTCATTTCTACTCTCATTACCCACTAGATTCAGTCAAGTGAGGAGGGGTAAGCGAATGCAACATTTTAGGAAACAGTTCTTTTGATGATGCATGAGGAGCAAAGAGCTCCTTTCTGTTGCCTCACCAGTTTCAATAGCAATAAAACACAATAAAACTGCCATTTTTCAGCACAATGTGCAAACGTGACTCAAGATAAACAGCGCTACTTTCTACACCATCATTTTTCAGTGGAACTGCAGATAATTATATGTTAATTAGATGGTTACCAGGCCACACTCAGTGGGTTTCATACTTCTCAGTCTTTGAGCCCAGCAATGTGTGACACAGCAATCACAAGATGTGATAAATAACCAAAGTGGGAACACTCATGTTTTGTTGTACACCAGGCTATGATTCACAGATCACTGTAACTAAAATCTGTCATTAGGGAGGTTTTCTTGCCATGCAAATTCTTCTTTTAACATAAGAAATAAACCCCACACATTAAAATAAACAGAAGTCAATGTGAAGGCCCTCATGTCTCTATCCCCTAAAGTTCATTACCAGAAGATTTTCCAACAGACATTAATTAGCCGTTCAAACTAAGGAATAACACTTGGCCTCCAAGCGCGGAAGGCTTCTGATGTCTTTTTGTGGACATCGTAAGTGTAAACTGAAAGGCCAGCTTTGACCATCTCCTACTCAAAGGCACAGAGTATATTAAGTGCACTTACGGCTGGCACAGCTTGATAAGGTCCTGATCAGTGGTGCCGGGTGGAAGGCCTCGAATGTACAGGTTGGTTTTACTCAACTGCTCTCCACTGCTGTTGTTGCTGCTGTTGTTGCTGCTGTTTGTGCTGGGGCTGGGAGGAGCCATGGGGTGGGGAGCTGGTGCATAGGACTGCTGGAAACAGAACAAAACAAAGTGGCTGTTACTGGAAAATAAAAGCATGGGGTGGACTCATGTGCTTTACCCAGGTTAATTCCAGAGTTGTGCACTGAAGCAGGCTTGTCCTGATCGCCTCAGGCCGCTCACTCTTATAGTGTGTGCACCCACCCCACCCCAGGAACACCCTTCAAAATGCCAAACGGGGCTGAGATTTGGAGTCTAGCCATGACTATGAAGTGAATTGTGTTACTTTTTCTTTAAAAATCTTGAATCAAAGTAGCTCATTTATGAGCCTATTTTATCTAGATCACAAAATAAAGCTCAGAAATAACAGATACTCAGGAGTGACTAGTATATTAAAGGAAGAACTTAATCTGCCTTAAGAATACTCCAAGACACAAATAAGAATATCTAGCCAAAGGTATAGAAGCCGATGCCAGAAGCCTAGTTAATCTTTTCTAAATATGCGGAGCATTCAATACATGCACAGTCAGGTGGCAGAGTCTTGGCTAGCCTGAGTGAGGGAAAAAAAAACAAAACATCCAAACAGCCTGAAATGACTCTGTCTTTACAGGTGACTTTCACAATAGAGAAAAAGGGGTTGGAAAAGATGATGCAGCTAAGACCTCCTGCCCTCAAAACCTTATCACTTCTGAACAACTACAAAGCACACACAACTGAGAAACACCACTTAAAAAGGGAGGAATTCTCACAGGGAAAACACCACTCTCCTAACTCCCTGGTAAATGCATGCTGTGAAAGGAGACACAGGCATGTGATATAAATTACTTAAGGGCCTCTGATCTGGCACAATAGGGAATTTAAGCTGCTGCAACCATCCCTGGCTCTCTGACCATCAAAGTATTTACTTGCAGCACAGAGTGCCTGTCAGAAGAATGGAGGAGTGGTTGGAAGGAGAAGGCCATGTCCTGCCACCACTGTGACCTATGCAGGAAAGCTGAGATCTTAAGAGAGAAGTTGGGGAAGCTAGGGATTGCTGCAGGCCAAGGTTCTGGCTGGGCAGTGAAGGAACTGGAGGCAGAGCTCCAGGAACACAGCCGCCTGCAGAGATGTGGGAAATCCTATTTTCACAAGCTGATCAGTGTATTCTGCTAGCAGTATGCATGGCTACAACAGCAGGTAAATATTGGGCCAATGCTAAGTTAACCACGATGTGCTAATGGACTAATAAAAGGAAAACATCTGCAATTTCCATTATAGCAGTAGCAATGACACTTCAGTAGCTTCTAATAGGCTTGTTCTGCATTTATGCCTTGAAGAGAGAAAAATATTTAAGTCTGTGAGCAATTTTGAGCACATTAATCAACTGCCCCTTTACTTTCAGTGGCCCTGCTTTAGTGCTTATAATTATGCCCACACAAAATCAGAGCCTCAGTAGATGGACATTTTTACCTCTTTCAAACAAGTCCCTTCACTTAGAAGAAACAAAAAAAGCTGGAGAACATAAGGGGAACATCAGTGATAACTGAAGCTGAGAAGCTTTGATTAAGTACATGAAGTACCGCACTTGCAGCGATGCCTTTCCTGCTACCTTCTCTTTCCTGCTTCCCAGTTTCTCCTATTTAAAGAGAGTTAGAATACACAAACCAGATGTCAGGACATCAGAATTTCTCTGCTTGCTTGTAATGTGACTCAAGTAGGAACCATTAAAAGGAAAAAATAGTTTCACAGACAGTGCAATGGAAACACTAGCAAGTAATGACATTACCTCTTACCTAGAGTAAAAGAGACAGGGCAACAAGCTTCCTTCCCCAGGTATCTGTGTAGATACTTTTGCTGACAATCAAAAGCACTTAATGCATACGGATCGTATTTCTCTGCACACACATTTTATCACTGGGTAATCCTCACCCGCCCAAGCTTCAATGTCATTCCCAGAAATAGACCGCTGAAGTAGCAGTCCCAGGAACCAGGCACAGGGAATCATCTTCACTGAGCTCCAATGCTGTGGGCACGTCCTGGAAATCAGCTCCACACTACAACTGCGGCATAGGCAAAACTGCAGGCAACAGTAACCTCCAACAAATACACAGACATGGGCATCTTAAAACATCCTGGCTGAAAGCATATTTAAATCTCCGGGCACCCCACGGCCATAGTAAAGGTAGATGTGACTGCATATAGCACATGTTTGGCTTTAGTATACTGAGAACTTGGGAAATATCCTGTGGTAATCTCACATATTTTGATTATTGGTAAGGTAAAATATAAATAACGTCAACATGACATTCTTACTGCTTTACCCCACAACTCCATGTTTACCATATGCACTGAATGCACATAAATGATGTAAAGCAAAGACAGAATTTTCTGTAAGCCAATAAAGTGCTATGTGCCTTAACTATTAATTGTTATAACTAGATATGTCTTAGGAGGGGAAAATGAGTAAATGACCTACTGTCACACCAACCTAATAAGCAAGAAAAAAGAGTGGAAATATACCTTTGAAACGCAAAAAGCAATTTTCATTCTATTATAAGATCTTTATCCTCACACAGAGGAAAGCATTGGGGGTCTAATTCTAATTTAAGCCCAAGACATTTTATCCCTCTCGGCCAGCCAAAAGAAGCGAACCTAGAATTCAGACCTAGAAGCGAACATGAATTATATTTACACTGATTTTAAGGCCACAGCTATAAAAAGACAGTCCTCAGTACACCCAGAGAATTAGGCCATGGGAAAAGCAGTCTTTCAAGCAAGACCTACTAAGACTATACACACACACAGATGCCCAGGTTCATGACAACATCCTGGGAGATGCTTTAAGGGTAGGTACAGAGGCAGACACATTCCACTTTGGAGGATGCTGATCTCCTTAGACTGGAAAGCACTGCTGTACTTCAAACCCTCTTCACTAATAAATCTCAGCCACTGCAGCCCACAGTAATTGCCATGCATATCTAATACCCCAGAAAGACTACAAAATTGCCTGTACTAGGGCTGATGACATCTTCTGGTCAGTTGCCAGACTAAAAGCTGTGGGTCAGAAGAAAGCTTTGAATTCTTGTTTCCTAAGCCAATGAGTGTATGACTGATGGCAGAAGTATGCGATTTGCCTCCAAATGAGCAAAGGGTCTGGTTCACTAATCTCCCCGTAATACCTGAAGTGAAAGAAATGAATGGCAACCTGATGATGATCCCAAATATGGACCACTTGCTACAGAATCCCAGACGATGCCAAAGGGGGGCATTGTCTGGGAAGCTGTGTGCGCACCTTACGGCAGGGAATTTGTGCCTTTTTCTGGTGTTGGCCCCCTCCATGTCTGAGGCCATAGCACTTAACTTCTCTGCCACAAGAATCACGAGGAACACTGCTTTCCAGACTGGCTCAGAACACCCTGACACCAGCTGTAGAAATATAAGAAAGACATTTTGCCAACACAGCCAGGCACAGGACCTGCAGTGTTAGAAAAAGAGCGTTAGGCAAAATCTACAAGTTTTACTTCAAAAGGAAGCTGGAATTCAGAGCTGGCTTTGCCATTAATTTTTCAAATAACCAATGCAACCAACTCATTTTCCAGTTCTCATGCTTCATTATTCAGAGGGGAGTATGTGGGGAAAGAAATGTTTAGTAGATCATTCCAAGCAGCTTATTAATTTAGCATGGCTGGCTAATAGGATTTGTTTTCATCTGCAAAAAAATGAATGAAATTTCCCCTTCTTTATTATTTAAAAGCAAGAAATTAATGTGCTTAATTCTTATCCAGCCTCATGAACACACTCTTGTGCTTAAACCCTACCACTGAGCTTTCTGAAGCAGTGTCCCACGCAAGTGCACACAGCTAAGCATGAATAATGAGATACCTTGGTCTTTCTTACTAAATAAGCCAGAAATGCTGACCCAGAAGCCTCTTGGTTACTAAATTTACAGCCCTCCTTTCCAACATCCAACCTCCTTTCACAAGAATGGTATATATCTTCCCATGGCAACCACAGTACTCTTACGTAGTTTTTCACTTGTTGCAAGTTTAGTCTAATGCATTTCTCTTCCAAAGCAAAACACTACTTAAAAAAGACAAATTTCAACTATTTTTCACATACAATTCCTTTTGGATAGGAGTCATGGGCCCCAGATGCCAAGTTGTAGAGTCTGCTTTATTAGCAGCAGCTGGATCCTTGGCAGGCTTCTGAGGCAGTCGGGCTTGTGGTTTTGGAGTGGCCTCAGAGCCTAGCATGCAGCTGGACAGCTATGCTAACGGACTAGCCAATTTGTTTGTATTCACCTTTGACTATCCCAAATTTGTACTCTTTAATCCACTTGAAAGAAAGATCTTGGAAAGATTCCCCATTAACACTGATGCACTGACTTTTCCTATCATAGTGCATAATTTTTATTTAAAAAAAAAATGAGCATAACACACAGACCTGCATTAAAACATGTGTTATTTAAGCAATTGTGAACACACACTATCCATTTCACTCTGAATGGAGTGTTTTCCAGCTGCTAGATTCATCTCACTTAGAGCCCAATTGCCACAAAATTCCCTTAGCTCCTGATTGAGAGAGTAAAATAAGGCAAAGTAAATATAAATAAATTGTGCAAATATCAGTTTACCACTCACACTAGCAAAGCACAGCTCTCTTTACACCCTACAGCAGAAAGGAGTAATTTTTGAGCTGGAGGGTTCTTACTGGCCAATTATGGTAATAATGAGAGGATGCCACCAACTTAACGGCCCATTGATGGGAACTTGGAGCTGACTGAACAGAAAATCTCATACTAAGCAAAAGACAACTGCAGCTGAAAAGAACACAGAGAGGTAGGGCAAATATAGTAAGAAGAGTTAGAAGCAACTCTACTGCCTTTGGCTGGCTCCCTCAGTGAGGAGTAGCACCAAAAGGTAAGCTGTATTTCTTGTCCATAGCCAGGTGAAACAGAAAAGTGGATAAAAGATGATCACTGAAACATGCCACACACAAACCTCCTGTATTTTAGAAATGCTGCAGTCAAGGCAGCCCCAGGCATAATTTTCTTTCTGAGTTTGTAGGGCATTCACTGTTCTTGTGGAATCGACCCATGACTGTTGCCTCAGTCCCATCTAGCCAATGAAGGCCTGGAAGACAGAGCTCCTTTTGGACACTTCCCCACGTAGTCAAGTCCTTCCTTAGACACCCAATAGAAAACACATACATATAATAGTGCACATTTTCTAACCTCTCTGCACAGTGAACTGTTTGTTCCCTTAGAAGTACATACATACCATCACTTGGCAATGTTTTCCATTTGGAAAAGAATGGCATATGAAAATGCAAGTAAATTCAGAAGATGAAGACAGACACTAAGCTTCAAAGTCTGTTCTACCATAGTTCCTTCAATCAAAGAAACCAGAACACACCTCAAGAGGATTTTGATTTCTCTGAATCCCTTGCAAGGCCTTTAAATGTGATTTGCTGGATACAAGGCTGGTGAGTCAGAGCTGCTGGGTTAAGCTCTCTGTACTGTTACTACATCACCGATTCCTTATGTCCCAGTTTACCAGTCTATAATGATTCTTCCTTATCTTTTCAAAGCTTATAAGATGCTATGTGATTACTGGATGAAAGATGTTACTGAGGACTGCAATATGACATTATTATAAGATGAGGAAAATATTATTAAAATGCAACTTAACAACTAAAGTTATCCCTAATTCTTTTGCAGATAAAATTTTTTTCCTGCATAAAATTATTTAGCTATCCTGTAGCCAAACTGAATGAATGAAACCATTTTAAATAAATAAATAAAATTCCAATCCAATTAGGTTTCTCAATAAAAATAATTATTTTTATTTTATTTAAAAACAAACTTGGAATTATTCAGTCGCTGTGCTATCTTGCTCATGCTTCTGTATATACTGAATTTATGGTGGGGTTTTTACCTTCTATTCCAAACGATATCTTTAGTCCACAGGAAAAAGTTGTTATTGTGTTTTGCTTAAAAATCACTTAAGAAAAATTACAATTATAA
The DNA here is from genome assembly GCA_009867235.2 of Psittacus erithacus. Taxonomy (NCBI): domain Eukaryota; kingdom Metazoa; phylum Chordata; class Aves; order Psittaciformes; family Psittacidae; genus Psittacus; species Psittacus erithacus. Next base: position 119,679 of record WYDI02048677.1, read on the forward strand.
AAAAAAACAAAAACAAAAACAAAAAAAATTAGTCTTTCAGTAGGCACGTTGGTTATTCAACAGTCAGATAGGTTAGTAGATATTTTAAGATCTCCGTTTCACAGACAAAGCTGTTGGAATTAGTAGACTAAATGCTCCTGGGGCTTACAGTTCCCTTGAACCTAGCACAAAGCACTATAGGTCCATAAAGCAGAAGCTCAGGCAAAATTTGACTCAATTTTCTTTGTTCTAAAATACTCTCTTCCAAATCATGACTGCCCAGCTTTTAGCATTTTATAAACACTTACAAGTAGACAATACATAGGAAGCAAGGCATCCACAGGAAGAGGATGAAGTCCTTTATTGGACAGTACCTGCAAAGTAGGTCTCATTTTATACAGTTTTTTGCATTAAAACCAAAGCAACAACTAAACAAAAGCAATTCACTCTTCTTGGCTAACTTTAAGAGCCATGAGAGTTTAGCAATCATTACCCAGGGTGACATACATAAGAAGCCTAAAAATCTTCTCACTGATCACAATATCTTCTAAGACAGACTGAAATACATCAAACTATACATCACTTCATTTCCCACCATTACTAATGGGAAACTTCAAAAGCAAATTGGTCAAGTGGAAACCGGCTTATTTTGAAGTACAATTAAGCTTACATAATAAAGTGAATTAGAGTACATATCAACAGGGGAGGCTGATGATCATCTTGCCTGAGAATGAACAGGCCCCAGCAAAACCCAATCCAAGACCAGGGAAGAGGGCAGAGATAAAAAACATTGTCTGCAGGCTGAGAATGCCCCAGCCATTGCTGTCCCACTGGGTTTAGGTCACTAAATAAATACAAGCTGCCAACTTCAGCCCTTCACCCTCTGCCCCCTGCATGCTGCTAAACCAACAATAAAACTACTTACCCCTCATAAGCAATATTGCATTTATATGTGGACTGCCTGCCATTCTGGACTAAACTATGGTAGCTTCCCTGAATTTAGGGCTTCTCACACCCAGACAGGAGAATAACAGTTTAGACCTTAGCACTAAAAATCAAAAGACTAGGAATGAGAGCTGTCTCACCAAATAAGTATTTTCCATAGCAGAAAAATAACCTTCAGTCTTGTGTCCTCCCATTTATTTGATGGCAGGAGGCTCCCATGACAGATCATTCCTGTGGCATTATTTCTCAGAAAGGGAGAACAATTTTTTCTATAAAGTATTTTGGCAATTTGGCAAACTCGTAAACAATAGCCTATATTATTTGACATAAATTAGTGTTATTGCTTCATTATCCAATCCAGCATATTTTATTGATGTACTGAGACTAAATATGAACAGAATCTAGACCATAAAAACACTAAATCTGGGCAATCGGGATGATAAAGCATTGCAATTCCCTAATAACAATATTTTAGAGCACAGATCGAAATACGACAGCAATTATTGCCTGCGATACAATGACATTGTGGTGAAAAAAGGGGGAGAAACTACAAATTTAAGCAGAAATTATTGTTTGTGTTTACATTTCCATATAGCCAGTTTTGTGACTACAGCGATGAGTTCTCAGTCCATGTGAAGGTTAAGAATAAAAAAGCAGTTTAAAAGGCATACTTAACTTTTCAAATGTTTACGAAAACAAACGTTTCTGTTTCTGAGATACTACATGTACTCTCCGGGTACTTGTTTACATGTGGCAGACTAAAAGTATCTTGGAAATGAGATGCAGGAGGCACATGCTTCATTGTGTATCTTTTCTTCATACAGTCCACACGTACCACAGCATCAACACTGGCACAAGGACCTTAGAGTAAAAGCCCATCACATAAAACTGGACTTAAAGCACAGGAAAAAAACACCAAAACATCAGTATCATCTCTTTCCTTTCCATGTGAGAATTTGACAAACAGATCAAAACCAGATGTGCTTTCATTTTGCAAAAATAAAGCCCAACCAAAAAGGTTTTTCAAAATCCAGCCCAAGTTTCCTCACTTTGTCTTTCTTATGGAAGAATGAAGCAGGAAGTCTGCCGCTGTAGGCATAAACATTGACGGGATGGAGGATCAGGGGTGGCAGAGGTCCCCAGGAACAGCTCCCATCATCATCCAGTGTTACCACAACAATCTTTTGTAGATGTTTATGGGGAATCTCTGCCCCCTCCACCCAGTTCTATATAAAGATGAGTTGTGCCTCCCCTGCTGCAGCCAAAGCAATCCACAGAACACAGAGTCTGGGAAAGGTTTGTCCCAAAGATAACAGCGTGACACCATCAGGACAGAATTTGGGGCACTCCACAATAGCAGGAGTTCATGTTTTCTTTGAGACTCCTTGGGCTACAGCAATGCACTGCTCCCAGGCTGGGGGCCAGAGGATGCCCACAGAAGATATAAGCTACCACAAACCTCTCCACATTCTTGCTTCTGGTTCAAACTCCTCTAACAAGTACATGATAGCAAATACTTTTTAAAAAAATTGTCCATTAAAAGTCATTACAGTTCATACTGAACTAGAAAGGAGACAATCACCTCTGAAGACCAATGTGTGTAATGTCATTTAAAGGACAGCTAGAAAGCCTTTCAACAGTAAGCAGATACAGCAGGGGTAAGAACCAAATGGTAGCAGTTAGGATGCAGAAATCAGCCTATGGACATAGTTGGCCAAGGTAGTGCTGGGCACCTTCATACTTCTGACAGTCCTGCGCATTGTACCACGAAAAGCTAAGGGACATAGGGAAGCTGGGGTGGCCATGTATAGGGCTCATAACAGGCAGCTGGGTCTGAAACCCCATGTTAAGAACCTATCTGTCCCATTTCACGTACTTCTCTACATTCTTAAAACAAGTTGTCTGTGTAAGAGAGTGAATGTTATACCCAAAGTCATCATTATAAATGGGCTAGAACACTGCTTCGTCCTACATAAAGAGTGAGGTGAAGGAACCTCAAGGACCCTGAAGGAACTTGGTAATGACGTGAATTACAGACCTTCATCAGGTCAAAGGCAGTTTTGAGCATGACATTACCAACAACCATGGAGCATACAAAACATTAAGTACCTGGGAAGGTGAGCAAGATTTGCCATGACACATTTTGGGATTTAAGCACTTACATTTTCAGCTAGCGTCACTATGTGCTTGAACTCACATGCTGAGGAAGTTGAATACAGATAAACATGCTCTACTTTGTCACTGTAGACTCTGGGACCTTATAAAATCCCCATTTCCTCCAGATTTCATGTGGCAGAAATGGGAGGTAGTGTGGGAAATGCTGTTTAATTTCTTTTAACAAGCATCTACTATAATTTACATTTAAATTTTCTTCCAGACATCAATCAAATCCACTTGAGGAAAAACTTACTAAAACTAAATAATTCATGCAAAAATAGAGAACCTGCTTATTTTTTGAATTTGCAGAATTGCACTCACTTTATTTACAGGTAATTCTATATTATGTCCCTAAAAGTTCAATTTCTGCAAATGATATTGTTTTTGAGGATTAATCTAAGCATGCTGTGAGTGTGCAAAAATCCCAACACTCCTGTCTTTTTACATACATGCAATAATACCCTATTTTTGTTTCCATTCATATTCTTATTAGAAAATCATCTGTACCTTAGGATGAATTGAAGCCTGAGCAATAAACCCTCAAGATACATCCCATATTCACAATGAATGCAGACTGAGATTATTGGACCATGTGTGTAACTAAATGCCACAGCAGCTACTGCCCACTGTGAACTTTGCTGTCGTGACTAGAGGTCCTGGGAATGCCCACAGGACTACTAAATGATGAAAGTCTTCTCCTAAATTTTGTAATACTTGAAGCCACTAGAAGATGACAACTCTTTCTTAGCAGCTTCTGAGATTCTGACATCTGTTTTTTGCTGGAAGGTAAATAAAAATCTTGAACTTCTTCGAAAAGTAAAAATAACTTTAGAATGTCCATTTTGCTTCAAAATCAGTGAATCTGAATATGCATAAATCTGCTGCGCTAGTTAGACAAAGGGCCCATAATTTCTTACACTGTAGTTCTGTATTATTCAGTAAGTCCCTTCCTTTCTAATACCTTCTTCTTCCTTCAATGTTTCCACCATCTCTGGTTTTTAGCACTTCAGCAGGAGATGATGGTGGGGAAGAGGGGGGAGGGAGAACAGGTCTAAATTTACTAAGGCAGAAGTTCTTGGTCTCTTCTTCAGAAACAGACTGTGCTTCTGTGCATGTCCAAAGTTTCAAATGTCATTTGACTCACACACTCAAAAATGTTGACTCAAAATATCCATACAAAACTAACTTGCAGTTCAGCAGAAGTAACCTATCCTCTTTTTTCCCTCAGTATGCACAGAACGGCTCATAACAAGAGCAAAAACTTAACTTCATCATGACAACTTTCTTTTCTCATTTCCCTAAAATCATCATTATTTTCTGCTAATTGTTGTGGGATGATGAGCCAAGTATCTTGCTAACACACACAGATTTAGCAGAAGTTGTTTCGCCTAAACCATTCTGGGCTTTGTGCCACGGACTTTTTCCATACTGTGCGTAACAATACGAAGAACCTGAACTATGCTCAGAAGTGAAGAGCCTTGCAACCTGGGGACTCAGCTGCTTTGTTATACATCTCTGTAAAATCCAACAGAACACTAATTTGGATAATGAGGTACTCCTGTTACAAGCTATAGGAATTCAAAGAAATAAGATACCTGTGTTAAAATTCCTGAAACAAACCAGAAAAGGTTCTTCTAAAAAATAAGAGATTCTAACACATTCATCTGTATTTATTATGTTTTTTCATTCAAATTATACATTTCTTGATAAACAAGAGCTTAACTTTCTTTCTGCACTGCAACATTGCCTCCAGTCTCCTTGGTTAAGTTTCTGGCTTTTTGACCTTTCAATATTCCTCATTCACAATTTATTTTTTAAGTCTGCATTTTTTCTCTGGAAATAATATGTATCTGAAGTAATTTCAAACGTTAAATCAGGATCAGTAAAATAAGAAAACCTTCTTAATATATTTCCTTAATAAATGTTGTACCAAGCTTTAGGATAAAAGCTTGAAAAATGTCAGCATGTAACAATAAGGTTTATATCTCAAATTGGATACAAAAAAATATTCTAAAAGTCTTATTATCACTTAATACCACTGTCATAGACTCATATGCGCAAGATATTGAGCAAAAAAAGGAATTCATGTCTAAAATGAAAAATAATTTACATTCAAAACCAGAAAAGGGGAAGTGACAACAATAGTTCTAACAAAATAATAATCAGATTGTAACAAATACACACCATGCTACCAGCTGAAGCAGATATTGGTTACAAATATCATGGCAATAAGGCTGTCCACAAGCATGTTGGCAGCAAAAGGAAGACTAAAGAAAACATTTGCTCACTGCTGGATAGGGCAGGGGACTAGTGGCAAAGGGTATGGAACAGATGGAGGCACTTGGCACTTTCTTTGCCTCAGTATCCACCAGCAAGGTCTTCTCAGGTTTCTCTGCCTAGTAGTAGGGCCTGTGGTGAGAGGTGCTGTCCCAGAAGAGAAGTATTAAGTTAGAAAGTACTCCAGGAAACCAGTTACATGCTACTCAATAATGACGACAAAGGACCCAATGTCACAGAGAGGTTGCTCTGACCCAACTCTGAAAGGCCGTGGCAACTGGAGGCCAACAGGATGTTCCTCATGACTGCATAAAGGCAAACATTACACTTGTCTTCAAAAGACAGAGGATATGGGGTACAGCAGGCTGGCCACAGCCTGCCAAAACTAAAGAGAACTTACAGAAGCTGTGCCTAAGCAAATGGGGCCAAGCACTGAGAGCAGCCACCACGGATGACCTAGGGCAAATAACACTTGGCCACTTGCTTGTCTTCTGTGTTGAGACAACCAGCTCTACAAACTGGGGGAGAGGACTGGAAGTTGTTTACTGTGACTTTAGCAAGTCCTGCAATATGTCACCTTCACAACAAGCTGGAAGACAGGAGGAAGTACACCTTCACTGAGATTGCAGGTAATGCCAACTTGGGGAGAACAGCTAACTGACTAGGAAAAAGCCTGTGCTGGTTTTGCCTGGTGTAGAGTTAATTTTCTCCTGTCTCAAAATACTAGTATTCAGTATATCCAATGCTACATAAGAAAGAATTACTCAACACAAAACTCCTTCACCTCACACATTACCTATGTTAAAAACCCTCTAAGTTTACTTACAGAACAAATGACTACTAAATGATTTCTGCAGGTGCAGATACATCCTATAATCAAATTCAACTGCGTATAAAGGATTAACTAAAACTGACACATTTGAACTTTATTCCTTTGCTATGCTTTGACCTCAAGTTTAGTTCATTTGCTAAAGTTATTATTAAACAACAATGTTCTACACAGACTTCAGCAGCAGTAATATTTACATTAATGCAATATCCTTGTCTTAAAGGAATTAGAAATGCTGAAAATCCTATTCCTGAGCTTCTTTGAAGATGTAGTCTAAGGAAACACTGTCTAAGAGAAAACAGTACCATTTTAAAGGCAGTCTGGTTTTCAATTATTTTAAATAAAATAAACTGACAGATCTTTACAAATCTTTGAGACAGGTTTAGTGTGTGGTGTCCCTGCCCATGGCAGGGGGTTTGGAAAAAGATGATCTTAAGGTGCTTTCCAACCCTAAGGATTTTATGATTCTATGATAAAGTTACACAATTAATGCCACTGCCAGCTGCCATCAGATAGTCAAAGTACAATTTTGGTAAGATTTAAAATTAAATGCACCCCTAGTTATAACAAATACCTTCTTCTTAAAATAGGGAAGGCAGTCTGACTCCCCCAGTTATATCAAGGCATAGCTCCCAAAGGGCAGTGTACTCAGACCAGGTAGTCAAGAGTATCTAGGCTCAATCTCAAACATGAAATGTCGCACACAGTAGATCTAAAGTGGTAACTATAACTTAAACCTCAACTTTGGGGACTTTGGCCCAAGAAAACTTGAAAAATAACTTCTTCAGTGATCTTAAAACTGCAACAGTACACTCAAGGACATGTGCATCAATATTGCCAGTCTCCAAGGTGTGTCCGAGGACACTGCAGGGCTGAATCCTACTTACAACCCAAAGCGCTAAACTACCATTAAATACCTCTGCAAATGCTGGGGTCTTGTGAAAAGCAGAACATATCTAATAAGGTATATAAAGGACCATGTGGTAACAACTACTTACATGGGATCCAAATTCAGATTGCATGGGCTCATGAAGAAGTCCAACATTTCCTAACTTCCTGATTGCATAACCTTAAATAACAGAGTCTAATAACAGAAGATGACAGTTACTTTTGTAAGAAACACCACATTTGGGAAAACAAAAAGCCCACCTAGCAGAGCGCTTTACATTTGGGAGTTGCTAATAACAGGCCTTTCGGGAAATGGCATAAGAAATGCGAGCAGAGAGTAATTATTCCCAGTACACCTTCTACTTTGCGACCTCCCAACCAGAAGCTCTACATGGACCATCAACCTAACACATATCAAATGTTCTACCTGTTCTATGATCTGACCAGTTTAGACTTTAGTCCTCTAAGAACCTCTTTGTGGGAATCAGTTTTAGAATTTAATATTACATTAAAGAAAACATAAAAAAAGTCAATTTATTTTAAATCTGTCGCAAAAAAAGTAAGTGGTGCTGCTTCCCCCCATTCTTGCTTTACAAGGAAAGTTTTGCAGTGGTTCTTTTTTCACCATTCTCTCATTCAGAACATTTTACCTGAAACTCTTTCATACTGTATCTTATGTCTTACGCAGACAATCCTCAAAAACATGAGGAAGGGCAGCCACCCAGTCAGAACTCTTTTAACTCTAGTGGTGTTAAATACCCAAATCATCCCTCATATGCCTAATATTTTGCTTGTAATAGCTTGCCACTAAATTTCCTTTCTTGAACCTAGGGCTAACACAGTTTCTGCAGGGCAAAAAGTCTTTACATACAGTAAACAACCTGTTATCAGGCTATCATATATTTCATTGAGGTCTATTCATCATTACATTTCCCTCATCCTACCAGCCCAAATAGGCAAAACTCTGCTGCAGAGGAGGGAATCTATGCAGCAATGTGGCTTTGCTTCAAAAGACCCTGCCATAGCTTTCTGCTGCCAAACAGAGCCTGTCTCTCTCTGTCCTTGTCTCTGGCTTCCCACACTCAAGACCTCTGGAAGAGCCTTTGTACCAGCAGACCTTTGACAATCCTCTCGTCTACCAGGGATGACCACAGTTTAAAAGTTCCTTTGCAGGCTGTATACTGAGGGTTTCTGAGCCACAAGTGGCCTCCTGGCATCCTCCTCCCTTTCTCTCCCTCCCCGTTTCTAAACAGCAGCAGCTAGGTAAAGATGCCTCAGAGCATCTGGAAAGACAGGAATTGTTCAGGCTCTGATAGCTAATCAGGCAAGTATAGGTAAGGGTCAATATGCAGAGTGATTCCTGCAATTAATACCATAGCTCCAAAAAACACAGCTACAGCTATGAAGTCACACATATGCATTCATTACATTTCTCAGTCTAAATATCATACGTTTATTCAGCAAAGAAACAATTATTCTTTTTTCATTCATGCTTTTTACAGTCTTTGGTAATTCGTCTGCAGTAAACTATCTGCTACATCAACTCAAGCCAAGAAATCAAGACTTTGAAATATCCTCTCTCCCAGTACCACCACGTGTGATGGCACAGAGAATATAGCATGATTTTCCTTAAAGCACTACCCTCCAGAAGTGTTAACTGTCAGATTTCTGCAGCGACAGTCTGCAAGGCTAAAATTAGCAAGCAACACCTTCCCTTGCACCTCATCACATGATAGGAAACAAACATAAATAGGGAAATACAATATGTTCCTAAAGGCAAAGTCTGAATACTTTCTTCTCCATAACAGTTAAGAATTAAAGGACACTTACACAAGCAATTCCTCGTGATACATCATCTGTTACTAGTGCTATAAGTCACTTTCTGCATAGTAAAAAAGATGACCACTTCTAAATATGCTCCTTCACAACTCAGTCTGGCCTTAATCAAATTACTTTATGTCTACGCTACGGACAAATTGTTTTATTAGGCACCGGGATGTCACCAGATGTCTATTTATTCTAGCACCCTTCTGCACAGGTAACAAACCTTTCAGTGGATCTGTCTCTTTGATACCTGTTATTCTATATTTCACCCAGGAGTATCAAAAACTCCTTCATGGGCCATATTTCTCTCTCCTGCACCACTGAGGTGCAGCTGATTGCAGGCCGGATAGCAGACTTGGAAGATAAAACACCAGGTCATATTTCTCCTCTCCCCCCTAAAAAAGTGCTGTGCTGTCCTTAACAGCCAGGTAAAGCAGACACAGCCCTTCTTTTTCAAAACTTCATCTAGAGGACACATAAAATCTGCAGTATTTAAATCAATTTGCTAACTCAAACACAACAAATGGTAGAATAGATCTACTAATGTTGCATAACAGTCCAAGTGCAGACAAATTATCAACTCATTTAGGACATTTATTTCTCCTGCTTAAAGGAAGCAGGAGCAGTTCTTTGCACACACACAAAACCACAGACATATGTCACAGCATTGCATAACACTACATAGCATACAACAGAAGTGCATATAGCTAATGTGATTCAACTTACACAATGCTCTGACAACCTGCTTCTAAGCTTATCCTCACCTCGCTGCCACAGTTCTAGCTCAGCTTGACTATCATCTATTCTTGATGCAGTGGCATGCCTGTGGCTGAGGAAAAGGGATAATGTCTCCCTGAAGCAAGGCTCTGCCTTGGCCACAGATTCCCAAAGCAGCACCTTGGATGCACTGAAGCCACTGCATTTCAGCAGACCTGAGGCAGGGAGAGGCAGAGATTTTTCTGCAAATCCCCAGGGATCTGACTGCTTCTATTTTAGTATCCCTAATTACAAACATCGCTATTTTTGGTCTTAAAACCGTCAGAGCTTCTACAAAATTAGCCACAGCATTTCACTCAAAGACACCCTGGCAGCGGGCAGCTCCACAGGCTAGCAGTCTACTTGTGAAAATAACGTTTATCAGCTACTCACTTGATCATAACAACATTTCTGACAGTTTAAAGTTGAGCCACACTTAAAAGACATCTTAAAAAAAAAGCAAGAGAAAAAAGCCTCTGGATTAGCAGTTTTCACCCAGCATCCCAAGTTTGTTAACTGACCTTGATGTTTAATAAGAACTGTTTATGCTGAAAAAAGGGAATTAAAACCAAACAAACAAAACCCCCTCCCCTGCCACAACATCTAAAGAGCAAACAAGGCCATTGCCATTGATTCCTTTCAAGCCATTCATCAAACTACTGGCAATAAAAATAAGGCCCAGCTTCATTACAAACAGAACAATAAAGAAAAAGGAGGTTGAAAATTTAGAAAGAAATGCTCACAGACAATAGATGGATTTAAGATTTTTCTTTTTTTTTTTTTCTGTCAACAATCCAGGCACCAGGGTTTTCTTTGCTGTGCTGGAAATTACTAACATGAGTACTAACAAAATTATGTGGCTGTTTCCGATTAGTTTCATGACTTCAAATTTCAAGTGGCTCTTGAAATATTTCATTATTTATCAGAGCTTTTAAAAATATATATAACATTCATGAATGAAATCAGGACAGGAAAAAACACTTTCATCTTCATAAGCAGGAGTTGATCTTACTCTAATATCCAAGAAAGATTACTTTTGCTGCCTGTGAACCTAGCCTACCATTCCTATTTAGAGATTTTTCAAATGAAGTCAGCTTCCTTAACAAACAAAAGAAAAAAAAAATACACACACACACACACACACACACACAAAAAACTACAAAAGACAAATCCACCACCAATAAAAAAACAACCTCTCAACACTTTCTCCAGCCTAAGCCCACAATATTCGCCTTCAGCAGCCAAGGGCTCAGAAGTGCCCTAGCTGTATTTGTTAGCTATATGGCGGCATCAGTTGGGAAGTACGTACAAGATCAGCTCTGTTCTACATTCCATGCACTCTAAAGACAGACACCCTCCCCCCAACATTATGGTCCATGGCCTTGGTCATGCTTTTGCTATTGCCAAGGAGGGACAGCACTAACACACAAGGACCAACACACTCGCCCAAGGCAGGCAAGGCCAGTAAGCAGTGGTGAGATGCTATACAGAGATGCGCAGAGGTGCCCAGTCAAGAAGAGGATACATACAACCAGCATCTCAGTATGGCATCACTCAGCTGAAGCCCAATGCCTTGCAGCATCACCCGATCCCTTTTTCACATTCATCACTTTGCACTGGAGCGGAAACTCACAGAAATTAATGTGGATGGTAGGCCTGGCACTTTGTATCAATTAATACATTGTAAAATAAATAATACCAGTCATGCGACAAGGCTGGTAAGTGATTACCATGATGCCTCATAAATCAGTATCAACTTGCCATATTTTGAATTCAATGCAATTAAGAATATGAAAGGAGAAGCTTTCTTCAGGGAAAGTAAAGGTGGCAGGATAGAAGGTCTCTTGGCATCTACTACCAATGTTAACAGTTGCATGTGAAGTGAGGCAGCAAGGTAATTATCCTTCCTGAAGATATGGTGGCACTGCTTATGCTATCAGGTTAATTTCCTCTATTTTCAACGCTCCCTTGCATATCCACTGATGGCTGGTCTCCCTCTCTAAGCTGACAGTTTATCCAGTTGTTATCATTAAAATACCTTCCATTCAAGCTGCCATTGTTTAATAGCCATGGTCTGTGTATATAAAAAGAAAACCCTTTAAAACACATGCCAAACACCTCTATTAGTTGAGGAAATATTTAACAGCCGCAGTAGCTATGCAATGAGAGGTTAAGCTAGTTAGCGCTTGTAACAATTGCACTTAGCTATTCTATCCAATGGCAGGAACATCTTTGCATTTATCAAGGGAACAGATTTAGTAAGAAACTGCACACAGCAAGAAATAAATGAGAGATGCAGGGAAAACTTGTATTATTGTGGCATCTGCTAGAGCTATTTTAGAACAGTGTTCCCCTGTGCTGCTCCACTGACGGGCTTGTGAGTATTGACTAAAATTACAACCCATTTCTCAGGCATTCGTAAATAGGCCACAAAAATTTAGCAAGTCTAAGGTGTTTGAGGCTTTTTATGGTCCCATCATTTTCTCCATCCATTTAGAATATGTTTACAGCCTATGCTTTGCAGTGGCCCTTGTGCCCTGGACCTGTTATGAGAAAGGCTCTGCAGTTTTTCACCATTCCTTATTCTTCACTCCTCTTGCATATAGGGTCAGTCTCAGGAAAAGCTCGTCCTGAGGGACTATTCACTCTTCAAACTAGACTTTAGTATTAAACCCAAATTTTTTGTAAGGACAAAACAGGCTCTTTGCTCCCAATGGCTTTGGCATCCAATTTCCTTGGGTGCATGTGAAAACCCCAGTTTATCTTCTGCTTTACCAATGCACAGAAACCCCCTGAACAGGCAAGGCCAAATATTTATATCCTGTCATTTTCAGGTGTTTTTGAAAGGGCTGATTCACTGTCATATGAAGCAGAGTCCACCTCATTTGAGGCAAGATGTTCAACTCACCAACATTTAATTACTTTTTTTTCTCCCATTAGAATGTGGCAGTCTGATCAGACAGCCAGAAAAACATAAATGCAGAAATGGCTTTAAGCAAGGCTTTGAGCAAGCTTGCAAGCCCTCTGCTCCCCTTGGCAAATCTGAGCTACTCACACATGCACTGAAATAACGGGCAGTGTGAAAATATACTCATCTGTGTGAGCAAAGTTTGTGTAAATCCAGACACAACTAACCTCTACAAAAATGCATAGACCATCTCTTACCCTGATTTTAAATTTTTTAGTTGGTGTCACATGCTAAAGCAGTGTCTATGTTACCTCAAGAAAAAAAGAGAAAAAAACAGTATTGGGAAAGCAAGACAGAACTAAAATGGTACGTCTGAAATTTAAACTAATATGCTAATCTAAAAGCCTCCATATTACATGACTGGGTTTGGAACACAAAAAGCAGAATATATCACGATTTTAATAAGTTGCACTTAGCAATATGCAGGATAACCGTTGAATTGCTGACTTTATTTCTGGAAAGATAAAGTTTATTCTGAACTCAGCTATATCAACACATTAACTCTTACCATTATCAGTTTCCACACAGCAGTATCAAAAGGGCTTTTCTTCTTCTTCAATGGGATGATAAAGAAAAATACCACTCTCTTAGCTATAGAAATATTCCCATAAACACAAATTGCTGACTTTTTGGTGAAAAACTTGTATCTGTATCATCAAAATGGCCATCAGCTTAGGTAGAGAAAATTATTTGCACGCTGAAGGAGGAAAGTGCCAAACTGGAGAACAGAGCATCTGCTATGGAGAAGGCTATAATTATCTCACGCACCTGAACACCACTGGGCATTGAAACTACACTAACTGTTTTGCCAGATACTCTATGTTCAGGGCTTTTACTTGACACCAGCAGGAAATAAGCAAGAGTTTGTAAGGCCTGTCAATACAGAACTTACACACTTCAAAAGGCTCTACTTTTGATGGCATATGCCTAGTCTTCTTGCTCTAAAGCGATGAAAATCTGAACTATTTTGCTGTCACTGTCTTGTTTTACAAAATGCTGTAACATTGCTAACTGTAGTGCTCACAGGCTAACAACTACTTCTGTGCTATCCATCCTGGCATGCTCCACTGGCTAAGCATTTTAATGGGGGTCCTGGAGATTTCAGAGAGAAAGCAGGAAACGGCAAAATTGCCACTCTTTAGCCTTACCTCCATCCAGCAGAAAAAGCAGGTTAAGTGGCTTCCCTCAGTGGATATACAGTAAGTGCTGTTGCTTGGGATGCCAAGCTAAACCTATGCGCAGGGAGAGCTGTGCTTCTCTGCTTCTGCAGGGGCAAATCTCAGTCCTGGGCTGCACATTCAAATCCTCTCAATGAAAGCTTTTTATGGGAGCATTCTTTGGTATTTTGTTAGGTTATCACGCACTTCTGGTCCACTCACAGAGAACATATCAACCACAGCTGATCCCAGCAAGTCTTTTTTAAATACTCACCTCATGCCTGTCATCAGCAGATCACACAGGCAAATACAGAAAAGGGGTATAAAGCTGTTTTCTTTTAGGACAACAAATAGCTACTGTTCCTATTTCCCCGCAAGTAATATGCATAATTGTTCATTTCTGGAAAAGCAACTAAAAAAAAGGAAACCACATTTTTCCCTGTTATATCTCAGTTTATGTCTGTGCTCTTCCAAGAAGGAATCAGTGGAGAAAAGGAACGATAAAAATACAAACTGCAGCAAGAAGAATAGTGTACAACAATTTCCTTTGATTCCGGGAACACTAGAGGCAAGAAGGAACTCAGCTGCCTGGGTATCTCAAGGAGATTCCCACGTGAGACTCCAGCCCGGCTGTGTCACAGACGCTGACAGATGGGTTTCCCCAGCCTTGAACAACCTAATGGAGCTTTTAGCCAATTTGCATACTGGCTGTCACTGGGTGAAATGGGTATGTGTCAAGGACATTAAACAGGCCAAGACAAAAGTGTAATAGCCTTGTATACAATATCACTTCTTACTGCTCCTTATTTTTCCGTCCCCAGGGGGGAAAAAAGAAAAAAAGAAGAGAAAAAGAAACAAGTAGCCTTGCTGGAAGCTGGTTCTAAGGCAGCAAGTTCTTGCTGTTGGGAATGGGCTGAAGCAGCAAGGAAGTTTTCTTGCAAAACGGAAGAACAAAAACACTGCCCAGATAATTACTAGCCAGGTTTTTTTTTCTTTTTTTTAAATCAAACTATTATTGGAGTCTCCCAAAGCCTGCCTATATTAGTGATCTATTTTGGTGCCAGTTCCTCAAAGAGAAGCATGTGGAGCCACTTCTGTGCCTGAATGTAGTCCAAAGTAACAACACTAGAGTCCCACACAGGTACAAGAACCCAGCTGCTCCCGCACTGTACAAGAGCTAAGCCTAAGGCTAAGCTTCCTCAAGCCTGAGTCCACATTTCCTTTCATATCTCCTAGCACCTCACACATGGCTGTCCCTTAATAAATTAGTAAGAACAACAAAAAATTCAAATTGGACTTGCAATAAAAACCTACAGCTTGATGTGAAATATAAGGTCAAGCCCTCAGGGTGTCTGAATTACCTGCTGAGTTATTGCAGCTCTCAATCGCTCCAGGGAAAAAAAAAAACCACACGTACTTCACATTTGCCTAGCAATCACTGCAACCCAGTGGCTAGATTCTGCTCTCAGTAACAACAGAATAATTCAGCTACCAGACAAGAAGGTGTGACTGAAAAGTGGGGTTAACTGTGACTTGTACAAAACCAGCCCCTTTAAATCACTTGGAATTTTATTGCCATGCCTTCTTCTCCAGAAGAAAGCTGTATCTTTCAGCTTGTTTGTAACGTGTGTTTGAGGGTCTGCTGTTGTTTAAACTTATTTTCTAACATTTACTAGAGATCAGATTAAAATTTAAGCATGTGAAAAGAGGCTTCCCTGAGGAAAGCTTCAGCTCTGGCAACCAAACTCTGCACCCAGCAGTATAAAAAGTCAAAGATATCGCTTGACACTTTCCAACATACAACAAAGTGAACCATGCCTAAAAGCCTCAGAATTTAACTCAGTTAAGCCATACTACTTCAACACTGAATGAATACACTCATGTGATGCTGCTAGGCACTAGAGAGCTTTGGCAAAGAAGCATGTGCAGATTCATGAACCGTTCATGATCCTCTTGCTCATTTTGAGTGAACATGCCATGAGAATATAGAGAGGACCACAAAGGTAGAAGTGCAGCTATGGAGGTGCTATTTCTGATTTTGTTGTTAGCTGGTAGGATGATTCTGCCTAAGCTGCCACTAGGGATTTCCATTTCTTCTAAGAAAAATTAGAAGAATAACTTGGGTTAAGGCACTTCTGAAATCTTTCACTAGAAGAGATCTATAAATGAACATTCTTTTTTTCACTGATACTGTTCTACCACTTATATGATTATTCAAAATCAAACCCAAGAGTAGTGCACAGAACAGCTATATAAAATAGTTATCTGCAAACCTAGGTCAAAGATAGAGGTCAGCACTTTAGTGTCAAAAAACTGCAGGACTTCCAGATGAGCATTCGCAAGTCGTCATAATATCACAGGCCCAATTCTGAAGTCTGTTTATTTACAGGGGGTGAAGATCGATAAAGCCCAGAGGGTGTTTTCACTTGGGTTATGTGCATACCTCTCTGTTTATTTAGTGTTACAAAAAATGTGATGAGCTTAAGTGTAAATTATTTCAGCCTTTGGCACTATTCAATTATATATGCTAATTTTAGCTGGAGTAGATTGTACTTGAAATCACATGAGCAAAACCTTCTGTGGCGAAACCTCTTCTGATGCTCTGTCAAATCTTCTCACTTGCCAAGAGTCACCCTTTCTGCCAGTTGATTTTAATCTGCTGGACTTTTATCGTGAAAAGAGGTTTCATACTCAGTGTGACAAATAAGCATTTCAATTTAAAATTCCTCATTCAGTTCAATTAATTACATGGGGTATGCATGTATCATCAGGAGCTAATGACAGCATTTCTAAATACTCTCACATAATTTGATTTTAAGAATTTCAAGGATATTAGAAATTAAGTGATTCACACCTTAAGCAGATAATATATTTCTACATATTAGGTCAAAATCTTGTGGTCACATTATAATAAATATATTCAACAACTCGTTTTTCAAAAAACATGTTAATCAATCTGATACAACATTTCAACCCTGTCTCATTACATCTCTTCTAGATGCAGAATGGATAGCCAGCAACAAAAAAGCCAGTATAGCAGAGCCAGTAGTAAGGCTAAGCTTCATAGTAGACTTAAACTGCTTGCTGCCCCTTTGGCTGCTCTGCAGTAGCAAGCACACACTCAATAGCTCATTCAAAGTGAAGTGAAGTAATTTAATTTAAGGTTGCATTATGTCAAGGCAACAGTTCCTCAGACAATTTGAAAAAGTATACAGGGTATTAATAAAGTTTTTTATATGTAGCAAGAATATACATCCCAACAAGATCCAATCTGAAGCCCTTGCAAAAATCTATCTATCTTCCTAATGGGAACACCAGAATAACACTCAACTATGTCAGCATTATTTTATAAGTGACATTTAAGCAAGGGAGATTTCCTGTTTGTTCTATTTTTGCCCTGAAACTAGAAGAAATCAAAGTCATATAAGTACAAAATTATTCAGGGATTGTCTTAGGTAGGTTTAGGATTAGCTTTTGGGGTTTTTTTTGTTTGTTGTGGGGTTTCTGTTGCTGTTGTGGTGTTGCATTTTTTTTCATGGTTTGTGTCAGTTTGTTTTAACTCTGTTGCATTTACTTGATGATATACATGCAATCAGATAATTTTGGAATAGCAAAAATAGTAAAAGTGGGAAAATTATTATTATTATTAACCTACCTTCTTCACTAAGGATGGTTTAAGAGTTTTATATACACAGCAGCAGTCTAAAATGCTGACCTCCTTTAGATGTTGGGTTCACATCTTAACACAGCAAGGAAGGTTCAAGATTTACAGCTTTGTGACAAGTCTGCCAATTCATCACCACTAAACCATCTCAAGCTCTCTCTGGAAGCAGCACAGGTCAAAAGAGGAAACCACCAGATGCTGAAGAGATCCCTTTCCAAATAAATTCATTCCACAAGTAGCCAGCCTGGCACACTCTCCACCAATATCTGCGCTGCAGTGGGGGCATACAAATCTTGACTTTTCCACTTAGCTTCCAAAACTGTAAATTCTAAAAACTGTTACCAAACTTTGAGTTAATACAGAGTCAAGAAGAGAATCAAACACAAAAGTCCAGCCCTCCTGATGATTCAGTTTTCTTTAATGACAAAAGTGGCTGTGCTGTCTGTTATCTCAATGTGTGTCTACGCCTAATGGTTGGACTCCTAAAGTTAAATGTCAAAAGAAAGACAAAATATACTTCCATAAATTTTTAAAGGAAACTACAAAAAATATAAATCAGCTTGTGGAAGCATCCAAATAGAGGATTTTCTATGGAACTAACTCTGTTCTGGCAAAGAAAACATATGCAATTTAGGCTAGTCTGACCAGGAAATACAGACCTGTTCCTATGCACCTACAGTATGTCCACCTACATTAAATTTTATCAAATATACTGACAGTTCAGTATAAGAGTGACTTACTTTACCTCAGTTTAAACCTTTGTCCTAATTAATTTAACCTGAACTGCTACAAAACCAAGAGAATATTGACTTAAGCTTACATATACAGTCTTTTGCATCAGTTAAACTACATCAGTTTGAAATCACACCATTAGTCATTCTACATAAGCTTAGCACACGCAGCATCAGACACCCAAACCCCACTGAAATGCAGTGACAGTCCTGTGATTAATTCCTTCAAATTCCTTCGGAAATCCTAGTCTAAACGAGAGCAGGAAGCAGTCACACCAAAATCCCTCAGAGATGAACTGAGCAGCTCACATCTCTACCATAGCTACTGCTGCTTTCTAACTGCCCCTCATTTAACAGAATACTTTAACCATATCCTTAATACTTTGCAGAGGACACTAGGGTTACTCAGGTAGTTATGGGTAAGTTATGCTTACTCATGAACTTTGCTCAGATCACAGAAATTTTGTGTACCAGGTTTAGTACCTTTGCTCATCAAAGGTGTCATCTAAAAGCACCAAGGTAGGCTGAGGGTTGATGGGTTGGGGACTGACCTGCCAGGTCATCTTCCTATCCAGCACTCACTGAGAAATACAACGGGGAGGGCTGGGATGCTGCAGAGCTTATCTCCCCTAAAATAACTCACACCAGGAGCTACCAGAGGCAACGCACAAACCCACTGCAGAGCCTGACCAAAAAGGCACTCCCATTTTGCCTCTCCATCACTGCACTCACTCTGAGGTTGCTGAAGAATTGGATCTGATGGATGTTGGCTTGTAATCTTGCATACTTCATGGCTGCTATCTCAGGAACTGTTTTCAGATGAGTAGTTTGGTGGGATTCACTGTTTGCAAAGTGTAACCTTAGTCTAAAGAACACTTACAGGGATGTCTACAGCACTAACGTCCAGGCCACAGGACTGAACCTGCTCTCCAGTCCATGCACCCTGCCTGCTTCCTTACAGTATTATTACTTACTCTTATAAAAGTTCAGCTAATGACTGTTCTGATACATGGTCTATTTTTTTGGTAGAAATAAAGACAAGAAAGAGAGTAATGTTAAAAAGAAAGTCAGCCTAAACTGAAGAAGTTAATGTCCTGTCCTTCACCATCTAGGATTGCTGCGAGGAGTAGTGGGATATAAAAGACAAGTTCTCTAACTGGCAGGTCTCCACCAGCCTTTACAATTAACAAGCTATCTCATTGTCTGGGTTGTTATCTAAATTACAGTCTAGGCATTTTCTGCTAACATATTTTCTGACTTTTTAAACACTATACTGTACAGTACCTAGTACAAAAGCGTCTTTCTCTAATTCTAATTAATTCACTATTTTCCTGTTTTAAAAATTAACTACTGTAACCATAGCCTTAAGCAAAGAAAGGGAGAAGCGGGAAAGGAAAAGAGAGCATACTTATAGCAAGGGGGAAAGCGAGCTGAAGTTCAGGTGCTGCGATTTTCTTTGAGGCAGAGGCAATAAACACTCACTATTTTTAAAAAAAGACTCAAAATCCCATTAAACCAGATCTAAATCCTTAAGTTTCATTAAAATTGAAGATTCACATGTTTCCAGTTTTGGTCTCATCATTTTTGTTTTATCAGCACTCAACAACATGGCAGCTGGCACAGGAAGCAAGATCAGTCTTGTCTTACAGAGCTTCTGTACCACTTTTTCAATGTCTTTATAATTAGCTTCATTAGAAAAATAAACTTTAAAAACTAAACAGGAATCATATATTAGGGGATCCAAACTAAATGCTAAGTATCATTACAAAAACATAACCCATTATATCCATTCTGGATGGGGCAAATAAAGGATAAAATACACAAAATGTAGGAAAAGTATAATACAGATTCCACACACAGAAACAGGCACTTTTGAACCGGCTCCCAATAAGAGGCACTTTTGCTCGTTTTAATTAACTGCTTTTGTTTCTTGAGATTCCCCTCCTAAGTCATCCTTTATATCTGTCATCTTGTCATCTTTTTAGCATTTATTTTATTTCAGTTATTACATATCTGGTTACAACCACTTATAAAACATTTTGACCAAAATTACACAGTTCCCATTATACAGGAAATGGGTAAAAATGGCACCTGCTTCATCAGTTGTCTGTTCATTTTGCTTTTGTAGACTCACTAATGTTTCACTGCAAACTAAGAAAACACTGTTTTCTCCCATTCCTGAAACCAGCAAAGCAGCAAGGCTTTTTTCACCATATATGTTAACAATAATATTACTATGTGACTGAATGCAAGCTAGGGGAAAAAATAAATAAATAAATAAATGAGTAATAATTAAAAACCACTGAAAAAACAAAGAGGATTCCCACAGTATCTTTTATGTTTGGTTTTCAGCCCAGAGTTTTACCAGTGCCACTTGTCAAATCTAGCTGTTGTTCTTTAAAGTGGAAAGAAACAGAAGTAAAGCTTTCTTTGACCCAGAAAGGCTATAGATATGGGAAATTTTTCAAAATTTACTTTGCCCTTTTACTTCATGGTTGTCCTGACACACTAAATCATTATGCTATGAGAAGACACATTGACTTCTGAAAACCTCCTTTAGAAGATTCCTAACAGAAAGTTGGTGTTTGAAAAGGAACTTGTTTTAAGGCAAAACATACACATCTTTTGATTCTACAGATTAATTCAGATACCAGTAAAAAACATGGACTTGGTTTTACTGAGTTCTTTAAATTTTGTATGGGATATGGTGCCATGGTGTGATGACAGTCTTTCCCCTAAAGGCACAGAAACTTAATCTGACATCATTATACACTGGGACATTTTTCTCATTCAAGAGCTAGGATTTCAGAATACATGGAGATGTTTGTAATTCTATATATGGAGTTAAGACAAACCCTCATGGTACTGTATGTATTCTGGCAATTCTTATTGGTTTTGAGAATTCTTTCACCTTTCCCAAGTAGCATTTATTACTAGGACACATTACTATCCCTTGGTTACGATTCCCTACAGTCAGACAGCAGACACCTTATAGAAAACCCTGAGCATCAGCAGCAGGATAACACCAGTGAAGTATAAATTGCAACAACTTTTATCCAGCTCCATCTGGCACCTGGAACCAAACCAGTCCTCTGACAGAAAGCTGTCACGATGTCAAGCTAATTCTGACCCATTCTTTCAGCTCGACACCAGCGAAAGCAGAGCTGCTTTGGGATCAATAACTTAAAAAGCTGTTCGCTCTGATTTGTAATCCAAACGAGTACATGGGAGACAAAGAACTGGAGGACTGAGCCCAGCCTAATTTCTTCAGATTTTATACTTCAGGCAATTTGCCCTAGCCATGCATTTCACCAATTAGTCTAAAAAATACCCAGATTTTGAAAGTTAAACTTATATAAATCGTAAACAGAGCACAGCATATACTAACAGAGTTTTGAACATGAAGGATTAATATTTGTCCAAAGGGTAAGGCTTTTATGTGAGAAAATAATACCTTTTCTTAGCTGAAAGATTTTTAAAAGGCTCATCTTCTCTGAGGAAAGCAGTAAAACGCAGTGTGACAAATAAAAATCCAGCACATACCATGTCCACATTCACATATAAAAAGACATTTTCAACATTTCAATTCAAAGACCAGCAACAACAACAACAAAAAAAAAAAAAAAAAAAAAAACAAAAAAAACACACCACCAAAAAAACCACAAAAAACCTCTCATATCCTTAGGATACCAAATAATCATTTCATCCATGTCTCAGTATTGACTTACAAAGACATGACTTGCCTTTGCTGTCTAGTTTTCATACACAAACGAACTGAGGATAACTCATTGTTATGGAAGTCAGTGGGACTGTCAGCTACTTCACAGAAAAAGAGAGCCAGCTAGATGCAGCTGGCTCAGAACTTTGGAAAAAATATTAAAGATGACAGAGCATGATATTTTGGCTCTTCTGCAGCCATTATGATATTGAGCAATATGCTGCAAAGAGCTATTGCAGTAAAGTGATGCAAGACCACCTTCTTGCTGAATAAAGGTCATGTAAGGACTCTGTTGAATACTCTAAGCTGTATGGCTAAGTCTGCATCTACTGAGGTTGGTTGGGAGTTTTTTGATTTTGTATTTAGAGGGGGTTTTGTTTGTGTTTTACATCTTTACACCACAGGTTTCGGGTTCATCACATACCAACAGAAATGCTGGGGTGTTGAATAAAATCTTCCAATTCCAAACATTACAAAAAATCTACACTAAAATTTGTTTCATCCTTACCATCAAAACCATATTAGTTTTTCCTGCTTAAAATAGCCAGAAAAGCTCTCCACAATCCCTGCTACAGAGTGGAGGGACAGAGGGGTTGTTCTTGCCTCAAGGAGAGCAAGAGCTCTTCTCCAAGGGGCACACTGGTTATCAGAGATGCTCCAACCCATCCCCACCGCAGTCTGCAGTGATTGCCAGCCATATAGAAAGCAGCATGCTGGGGCACGCACCCTGCCCATCAGACCAGTCCTGACAGCCACACAGCACCTGCCCTGTTCACATGCTGCTGCCCAGCACCCATCACTAGTCTAGGACCCAATGAAGTTCACTTGACCTGAACAGGCTTCTTGGTTTACCTCTCCTGTTATTCCCATTATGCTATGTTACAGCACATTATATAAAAATATATTGTATACATATATAGATACAGACATGTATATTTCTGCCTACATAATGCATACAACATGCATATATGCACACAGTAAGGAACATACAACAGCAAAAGGCCTCTTCATAATACATATAGGGATTGCATCAGTCCCATTAATAGCTGACATGGTAAAACAATTTTGCAATTTGTACAGCCTTCCATACTTTATATTTTCAGAAGGGGAAAGCAAAGAAGAGACTGGAATCTAGTTACTCAGACCATAGAACCAATGTAATTCTGCTGTCTTCATTACATTATTTTTCCCCAGAAACAGTAATAGTCTAAAAAGATTAAATTAAGTAATACTTTTAAAAAAACAAGCAGTTCTTTAATTTCATTTCAATACCATCTTGCTCTTCCAACAACCTCTCAGATGTGCAGGAAATGGCTTAATGATGTGCCTTTATTAAAGGGAAGTGCTGAGATATATCTGTAGGTTGATCCCATCCCCCGAAAGTTTGCACAGCCACAGCTAAGAGAATATACGTACCTGCCATCGAAAATGTCTTCACCAGAGCCTCCTTTTTATCACAGAAGCTGCCACAAAAACAGCACTTAAAGGACAATCATCTCTACTCACAGTATCTCTTGAACTGTAAACACAGTTTAAAAACAGCAGCCATGGAGCTCAGGCATGTTATCTAATCCTTTAGAAACTCTATCCTACTACAAACACAGGGAGCTGCAATGCCAGCCAGCACCATGTGCTTCCACTTACTGACCCACTCTCTGCAAGCATGCACCGTCCCTCAGCCCTCACCATCTATCACAGAAATGCTAACACAGCTCTCATGGCCAAAACAATCAGGGCTTCACCTGGGAAGCTCTGCTCTGCCAGTTACCCTCCTAAATGCCCCAAGAGTTAAAAGCAAGTGCAACTATGCATGATATAGCCTTATATATGCTGCCTTCTAGAGCCCAAAGAGCTATATTCCTCCCTCTTGTCTGGACTCCTCCAGTGCTACAGCTGGAAAAATCACACAATCATAGAATGCTTTGGGTTGGAACGGACCTTAAGCTCATCCAGTTCCAACCCCCCGCCACAGGCAGGGACACCTTCCACTAGACCAGGTTGCTCCAAGCCCCATCCAACCTGACCTTGAATACCAGCAGGGATGGGGCAGCCACAGCTTTTCTGGGCACAGGGTGTGCCAGTGCCTCACCACCCTCACTGTAAATAATAATAATGATATAACAATATATAAATAGTGAACAAATAATGAAATTTTGAGATATATATATATGCACACATATAAAAGGATATCAGAGGGGTGTTTTTCAGCATCGTAGTTGAGGCCACTGTCCTTGCTTTCACTAGCGGCCTGCTTGAAACAGTATTTACCTGAGCAAGTGTTGCAAAGCTCTCACAACACTCATTTTGTTAGCAAAGTAGCCAAACAACCAGGGTGACTTTGCAGCTGCCTCGCAGGGCAGCGCTGCAACAGAATGGCTTTGACAGCCAGACCAGTTGTAACAAGGACACAGACTTTTTTTCTTTCTTGTTCTTTTATTTTGTTTTCTTTTAATCTCCATTTACGCAGAACGAAGTAATTTGACCTAACTAGAAAGCCATTCCTTACTCCTTTTAATACTTTCTTTTTTCCTAACAGTGCTGACAACTCCTGACAACACGAGCAGTACAAGTTCACTCATAGTGGCCTTGGGAGCAGCAAGAAGTACTTGATAACAGTTTCAGAGCTCAGAGTGGCTGGAGCAGGAGTAGCCCTTCACAAGTCCTCCTTCCAGCCACCAGTACAGACCCAGAACACCGCTTAGAGCACCAATACAGCTGCTCACTGCAGTGATGCTATCATAACTTGTAATGGGACGTGGCTACTCCACAATAAAAACCAACATTGGCTATCAGGTGAATAATTCTGGGCAAGATGAGAGTACAACCAAAGGGTGTAGGTTTTAGTACCTGCCCCATAACCTGCCAGATCAAACTGTGCCTGAACGAACTCTCTCTTTGGTAAATCCAACTGGTGTGAAAAGCTATTGCTTTTTACAAAGCAGCATAATAGCTGCTTTTCTCCTCCCCCTTACTTCCCATCACTCTTACATTTACCAGCAGGTTCACCGAGGACTGTATCACATTTTCTACAAGTTTTTTTACCCATTCCTGCCTCTGTCAGTCTCTGTCCCCACGCTCTACATCTCATTTGAAGTGCTGAACCTGGCAGCATTTAAGTTGTAACCTGCACTTATTTTTAAAATCTGCCCGTAGAGAAAGAGGACTCCTCCTTTACAGGTCAATTTACATGATCATCATGGCGGTAAGGTTGCATATCCAGGAACAACCTTCTGCTGCCCTGTTACCCTGTAGAACCTGATCTGGCTCTCACAGTGAAATCAGCTTTGTCATTGAGAACATACAGGGCTCAGGTCAGGGTGACCTGAGACTCAAAAACTACGTTTCAAAAATCACACACAGAAGAGGAACACACTAGCAGGTTTATCATTTACTACTATTACTTCTTACACAGCACTGGTTTAAATATATAAATCTATCTTTGTTAAGGGACAACCATACTGTAGATGATGCTTATTTGTACTAAGGACGAACACAGCACTGATCAGCTTCAACCAACAGCTCTCTTGCATCACAGATCATGCACTAAACAAGCACAACTTTCATACCAAATCACCCTTCACGCAACTACTTCAACATTCTCTATAAACTTTACAAGATCATAGACACACAAGTGAACATCTACACAGGTACAGAAACTATAGCAAAAGATAACGTATTCCTTTCCACATAATTATCTATCATAAGAGAACTCTTATACTGTCCCCAGAGAATTACTTGCTCAAGTACAGGGTAATTTTTGCAGGATTAGCATAGAACAGTACAGCAAAAGGATGTGAAAATTTTTGCTTGCTTCAGGACAAACATGATTTCCAAAAAAACTTAGCCACAGACTAAGCTAGACCTTAATGGTACCCACATGGAGATACAAGTTGTGTTGCATTAGACAATACGCAATGAAATTAAGAGAGGCCACATCCAATATGTATATTTTGTCCTTGCAGGCCAAATGCTGCGTGCATGATTAACTATCAGCCTTCAATGGGAATACAATGAGCATACTTGCATACTCTACTTGGTGTATATATATATATAGACACACATACATACACACTCAGACTGCCAGATTTATTTTTTTTACATTGTAAAACAGAGATATGCTACATTTCAATTAAATTATAGATGCAGTTTGACTCCCATTGACATTACTTTTGCATAGGTTGATCCACAGCAAGGAAGGCAGTACCAGCTCACAAGGAGCAGGAGCTATCCTACAAGTCCCTGCTCTGGAGCTCTGTTGGGAGTTATGCATTGATGTGCACTCAACATGCCTTCAATATGATCAAACCACATGATGGCCTTAGCAAGGACTAATTATAGCAACAAGGAGTAAAGATACCTGTCCAAAGGTACTGCTGTGTATCTATCTAGAGTCACATTGCCATTGATTCTGATAGAAGAGAGGCAGATAAGACTGTAGTAACAAAACTGGGGGTCAAAGGAATGCAAAGGGAAAGAGCTGCCACAAAAAAAAATGCATCAAAGGGGTCTAGTGCATGAGGCAAACTGGACAAGGAAGAATTTGTAGTAAATATCTACTGGCCTTCACATTTGAGGCACTCAAGATTAAGAATGTAAAGGTGCTAATGACGTGCAAATTTTTGGAAATACCTTTTGGTTTTATAGACAGCACAATACTTCAAAACAAGGCATAGATTTCTTTAAAATATTTCTATGATATAGGGCATGAGCAAAGGTCTTGCTTAGAGAAAACTAATTCACATTTGTAAGAGAGTCTGAAGACATGGTATCCATGTTTATCTTATCAGCATCAAGCAGCTGAAACTACCATGAAAGCTGCAATGCCAAAGTATCATGAATTTGTACCATTCAGAAATGTTTCTACCGCATAGCTGAGAACTTAATAGAGCATCAGAGGGAGAAGATTTTTCTGCTTCCTAACTAGCTGTCAAGCAGCACAGTGCTCCTTATTGTCTGTAACAGCACTTTGGGAAATGGCTCCTCCGTATGCTAGGTAACATAACCTATGGAAGGCCAAACGCAGTTAACACCACAGGATGAACCTGCTTTGGTTTTCAGCTGAACTACTTCTTCTGCTCTTGTTTACCATCTACCTCCATTTCCTCCACATGTCATTCCCTGTTGGTCCATCCTCCCACCCCAAGTTCAAATAGGGACCAGAACTCACAAGACTGCAACTCAAATGCTCACCACTAATTGAGCAGCATCAGGAACACTTTTAGTTCATCAGGCCCTCACATTTTGTGATCATTCATACTTCTGGATGAGTTTTGATTATAGCTCAGCAAATGTTAGACAAAAAATAATTAACCGTAAGTGCATTCATTACAGGCAGGCATCCATAAACTGCAATACGAACACAAACTATGTTTCCTTAAGTGACAAGAAGTCCCTCAAGGCTCAATTACATGCCAGTTTTTGCTCCATTTCAGATGCTAGCAGTCCTGTTCTTTCTAAATGGGTAACAACTACTGATAACCATTTACAAGCAGCAATTAAGAGTTTCAAACTGATACCAATGACTTCTCTCAAAACTGGGACCAAGCTTTACTTATTTTCCCAACTTCATAGACAATTATCTCAGTGTGTTCTGTTTCCTACATAATTTACTTCACTAAATCACTATTATTTACAACTTACAGCTAGAATTTTACTGAAAATGACTAACCTCTAACAAGGGTATCATCTGAAGCTGAAAGAGGGATATTGATACATTAGATAAATTTTCCTCCATAGCCTTAGATCCAGGAATGGCGATTAATGATGGATGAGACCATTTTAGTTCAGAATACCTGCTTATATCCAAGTGCAATGCACAAACCAGGATGAATAAGCTCTCAGAGCCCCATCTTTTCTATAAGCAACTCCTACCCCTTTTTAATAATTGAGCTTAGTCTGCCAAACATACCCCCAGCAAATACTGGAATAAATCAGTAGCAAATAATGACTTATCAAGTCTGCATTAATTGTCCCTTACCCATCCACACAATCATATTTGTGTGGCATGTCTCTGCTCCTACACTCACCTGTTAACTGCACAAACCCTTTCCAAACAGGAAAACAACAAAACTACTCCAAATCAAACATGACTTGTCCCAACATCCTCGGAAGCTGATTAGCCAAACTATAGCCTGATAACACACTTCAGATGTGGACCAAACCTCCAAATGCCTGACAACCCACAAAAGGGAGAACTTCCTGAAAACTTCCAGCAGAGGCATCTGAGCTGATCACAACAGCAAAACTGACAGTTCACACCATAGCAAGTAGGTGCAGAAGCAGCCATGCTCTTGGCACCACAGGCCAGCAGAATTACCTTGAGTGATCAAATAGAAAGTCAGGTGTTTCAAAGTCTTCATCAAGACCCTTTATTTCCTTCATGTCTAGAATATTTCATTCTCTTTTCTCTCACCCTGAACAGCAGAGCACTTTGCATTCTACATTATTCATTTATTAATGACAGTTTGACTCTCATCATTTCCACTAACCAGTGCCATCTGGTTAAAAGACATTTCCATGGACTCAAATTATTTTGAAGACAGTGCAAATTTTGTTTGTGTTAACAGTGAGGGATGTACCCTACTTGTATTCCCTTTATTTAGGATTCATTCTGGAAAGGAAACCTTACTCTTCAAATATTTTCAACTGATTTGTTTGGTGTTTTTTAAAACCTTTTGTAACATTTGCATCACTCTTTCCCAAGGTTACACAGCTTGTGGCAAAGCATACATACAGAAATAGAAAAGTCCTTTCACAGTTGTTACCCTGAAACCTTATCAAAAGTCAGAGTCAAGAAAAAAAAATATTAAATAATCTACTTAAACTATTAAAAGCTAAAAATCATGTTTAACTCAAATTTTTAGTTAAAAAAAAAGTCAAGCTCTCCATTTGAAAGCAGACAAGAAAAAAAAACACAATATGAAACAATACAGAAGTTGGACACAGTACTTGTCTGGTGGGGTTTTTTTTGTCCACGATGCTTACATAATCTTGTCAAAGAGTATGATAGAGCAAGAGAGAATAATACTTTCATCTTTCTTCAGAGGCACATGGAGATGTGCTTGAATGGGGCTAAGGGAAAGAGGAATAAAAGTGATATCTGTTTTACAGCACTAACTTTCAAATGCATACTAGTTTAAATTGAAGTACCTAAATGCAGCATCTGTAGTTGTCAACAAAAACACGGATCCAGCTAACAAGATTGTTGTTATTGCTATCATCTCCGATGCTCAGCTCACGCAGATGATGACTTGAAAACAATGAAAATTAAAACTCATAAGCAGCAGCAGTCAAACTGCTCAAGAATCTTGATACCTCTCTCACAGAGTACCAACGGCTCCTGACAGACGGATTCAGACAGGCAAGGTAAAACGTTTCAATCTGTGCATCCCTCTGGTCTGTCTGCAGTGCAACTTCAAACAGTGCACAGTAAAGAGTCTTATCATTCCAGCCTAGGCTGAATTTTAATCAAGGTCCTTTAAATGCTGCTGAACAAATCTATACACTATGGATTGCTCCTTGTATGCCTCTGGCCAACCGCTATTTGGAGGGTCATTTATTATTTTTAGAAAAACAAAACAATCCAAAGTTACGGTACAAATTACAGCACATCTCAAAGCAGGGTGCAGTCATTTCTAGTCATTTTGTATCGCATGCAAATGAAGCTTTTAATTATTCCTTTACCATGGAATGCATCCATCTCTTAGTCAGATGGAAGGAGGAATTATATTTATCTCATGGTTAAGCAGCAGTTAAGTTTTCAGGCCACTCGGATGTTAAACTTGGATTCTAAAATTCATGTATTGTGCAGTAAAGGCAACCAAAGGACAGAAATAAGGGAAGATCTCTCAACCATAATAGTAGCAACAATAAGTCCACAATTAAAAAGGGATGCTATATATGATGAAATGCTATGCCTGCTTGCAAATATTTTTTTTTGCAAATCTGTCTCAGGGAAGGTTAGACTTGTGTATCAATTATCAAACCAGGAATATGTCTCCAGTAGATCTACAAGCTCAGCAAAAACTTTTTAGAAAGCGTACATGTGCAAGAGATGGGGGAAATGTGGTCATCACCTGATTGCTCTGTTCTGCAAAGAACTATATTAGGGAGGTATGAGCCAGCAGACTGCTGACTGCTACAGTTCTTTCTATCTCCCATAGATAAGACAATTAATCAAACTTTGCTTACTACCTGTCAAAAGTCTGTCCTCTGTCCTCTTGTTGAAATAGAGAAAGAATGCAGGGGCACTTCCTCCACTTACAGGTTCTGTCTTAAGGAGTGGTTCCAGTCATTTAGGAAAAACATTATTTCATGCTGGTAAACAGCTTAAGAAAAAAATCTCCTCCTCCCTCTTTCTCACAAACAGAGCAACAGAGCAGCTGACAAGCAGGCAGAGATGACTTTCACTTGAGAGAGTAGGGCTTAGCACAGCATCTGGGTGCAGCCCTCAAAGAAATCATAGTGTTTCTAACACCTTCCCCTCCTGTAAACTGCTGCCCACAGGTTTGGACCAAGCATCCACGTGGGCCACCCTGTGGCTTTGCTTAATCAGTTGTGGAAAGGCATTCTGAAGACATGTGAGGCCATGCTGGGCAGACGCTTATTTTGTGGCTTCAGTGTGTTGCTTCATGGAAGAACGTTCCCTTTGGGTTTTGAATGCCTCACAGATAAATATCAAGGTTTACATCTTCTGAGCTCTTCTCCTGACTTCCATCCCTGCCTCCAAAACAGCAGCCAAAGGAATGTGCTCTAGCAAGCACAGTAAAGGAGCATGAATCAGAAAGCCTGTGTGTCCTAATTCTCCCCTGGCACAGAAGGTATAAAAGAGACAATGAATGTGACCCAGAATTTCTATTTCCCTTTCTGTAAAGGATAATGCCAACAGGACATTGCACTATGACATACAAAAAACAAGGGAACCACATGCAAGCAAGAAGAATTCTAGGAAACTAAGCAATACAAATTATACACAGTATTCATTCCTTCTGTGATTTTGCCCAGGCTAATGGAATTCGAAGGTGTGGGCATCACCTCTCGGCTTTGCAGTTGTCCTTTAGAGTTTGAATTTCAGACTGAATGGGCAGTCTCAGAGCTAGCAATCTGTGTTGTTCTGCAAGCTCAGATGAGGATAACCAAGGCAGATCTTTCAAGAAATTCATGTCTGGGAAAAACGTCCTCCCTGCCTCTTCATGTCAGAAAACTACAATACAATCAGAAAAGCAATGTGAGATGGGACGTGGGTTTGGTTGGGATTTTTTTTTTTTCTGCCATTACAATTACAGGTATTCACTTCCATTATGGGAAACATATATATATATATTCTTAATTGGAGACTCAATAAGCATTCTTTAAGAAATATGTCGAGTCCTCTTCCCAGAAGGAGGAAAAAAGAAGAAGGAGCTGGAGGAAAAAAGAAGGAAGAATTTTCCCTTACACTTTCAAAAGCCTGAAGAACTGGATGTGCACAAGTCCTGAAATCAGAAACCTGCTGAAAGCAAGGTATGCCTTTTTGGTCAATTGTTGATGGTGCAATAAATCAATGTGCAAAATGGCCCCTATTTCCTTGGAAGGTATCCTAAAACAGGTATGCTTCCCAAAGACTTTGGGGGGAAAAAAATAAAATAAGAGTTACACCGAGGCTGGTTTTCATCAGAATTGAGGAAGGTGCGAAAAAAACAAAAACAAAAACAAAAAAAACCCGAAAAGGGTACATACATTAATCCTGAAGGGCTACATCAAGGGAAAAAAAGGCACATTAAGATCCTTCTTGCTATTGCTCACCCAGGCCAAAATGAGCCCGGGAACCTGGACAGACACAATACGATGAGTTGAGAGTCCACCAAAATCGATGAAAATTGTTATGAATTGTTTTATGAACCTCTGCTCTGTGACTATGTTCTTCAGTACTTTCATAGTAGATAATTCTTTCATACTATAGCCTGGCAAAGTGCTAAAAATGACCACTTGTTGAACACAGTCGATTCCCAGAATACACTTGTTTTGGATTACTTTCTGAATTAGGTTCAGACTAAGCATTTTTAGGTATATTTTTATTTGTGTTGAAATAGATGCTTCAGTGTTTTTAGCTGTTTGAGCAGCAGCTATTGCCATAGACTACTTTGTGGGTGCATGAGTAAGAGTTGGTTTCAATTCAATAATATTGAATTGTTATTACTTAATAATTGGCAAGTATTTAAATTCCTCCTCCTTCTCCTCCCCACCCCCCCCAAAAAAAAAAAAAGTTTTTTTCTAGTAATTTCTGTGAATCAAAATGTTCTTGATTAGGTTCCTCAGCCCAAGCATAATGAGGCCACACTCAACTGTGAAGATATCATTCTGGCTGTGGTTAAAGCTAATAAAACACATTTGATTCCACTTAAAGTTGTACCCCTTCCTAACTTTTGTTTGCCACACTTCTTGATTAAACTATTCTA
Source organism: Psittacus erithacus (assembly GCA_009867235.2). Taxonomy (NCBI): domain Eukaryota; kingdom Metazoa; phylum Chordata; class Aves; order Psittaciformes; family Psittacidae; genus Psittacus; species Psittacus erithacus. The sequence continues at coordinate 152,008 of WYDI02048677.1, forward strand.
TTTGACAATCACAGCCTAAGGTATCAACTAAGAAAGACATTTCTAATCAGAGGATCCAGCATCCTCAACAATCCTAACCTCCAAACATTTACATAACAGAAACAAAAAACCCACACACAATCAAACAAGAAATTCTAATGTTTCCATTCCCTAGCTTTTAAGCAGCATCCCTCAACTCACAATGATCAATTTTATAAATTGAATTCTCCCATTCCAATAAAAATCAGAATATTGGAAATAGAAGAAATTGCAACTTTTGTCTAAATACAAATACATTTTTCTCTCTAGTGAAGCCAAAGTAACTTTAAGTGGAATTTATAAGGGAACATGCCAGATCAGTCAAGATATATACTAAATTCTTAACTGGAGGGTAAAGATTCTACTCCCTTTGCAAACCTTTCTCTAACTCCTCATATATTTTCCTCATGTAATTTTCCTTATATATTTGTTTTCCCTCATGCATATCGTGCTTCTTCCCTTGCCTCACATGTATGGCATTGGCAAATACTCTGACATGTGTTAAGTAATTCAGAATGGCTAAAAATTTTTTTTTTCCAGGTAAAGTAGTTAATTCTAGTGGTTCAAGAGACATCAGTTTTTGACAGAACATGAAGCATATTCTTTGCTTCTTCCCACTTCATAAAACTAGCTGATAAGTACCTTGAAAGATCTAAGCAAATACACTCATCAAATGAAGCAATTTAACTCGAGTAAAATGTTTTTTGGAAAATCGATACTAAAAGGCAAAGTTAGCCTTTCATCCAGAGTCAGTTGCAGATTCATACAGGCACTAGTCAGATTTTTCCATGAAAAAACTGTTTCCATTGGCTCCTTGACTTTAGGATTCCTTGAGTTATTCTTCTAAGCAATGTTTCTCTAGTTGCAAAACCTGATGATTTCCATTTGTCATCCCGATGACACAATGCATGCAAAGAGTCAATTTTACAATATAATATTGACTAAAATATTAATAGAACATGGTGACAGTAACCAACTGAAAGTAGCAACGTGCACTTTGCTATTAACTGTGTGGTTTCCACCATTAGCCTATTCCCCTGGATTAGATTTTAGCTGTTGCTACACTAGGAGTCAAGAAAGGAAAAGAATCTTTCCAAGTGTTAACATCTTCAGCTCTGCAACACGATTCAGAAACCAGTGCAGACCAGTGACTCATTATGTGTGTAAAACTTTGCAGAAGATCACCGATCAGTTCTAAAGTCCCATTTCTTTAGCCCTTGAATTGAAAATTAGAACACGGCATATAAGGAATTTTCACCTGAAGTTTAAAATGCCTGTATACATAGAAGTTTAATTTATTATTCTAATGACTTTCACAGCTTGAGATTCTCACTGGGAGACATGCCTGTATGCATTTAATAAGGCTGCAGAGATTGGGACTATTCCTGAAGGACTTTCTGAATCATTTCCAAAGCATCTTTTTATAGCTAGCAAAGTATAAATTATGTAAAAAGGCAATTAGATAGATACCATCAAATCTATTTGACTGTTAACCCCTCTTTGTTAGATTAATCTATAAACCTGAAAAGAATCCACTTTTAGCATTCTAAGACCATTCTCACATATTTAGATGTGAAGACGTAATCATTCAAATAGCTGTGGCAGTGGGGGGCAGAGGGAAAGGCAGGAAGTCTTCATGCTCTTCTACTTTATTCTCAAGACCTAAATAGCACATTCATGATAAGTCTTCTGTCCTGTTACTGGGCTGTTGGTAACTCACAAACATAACTAATGATCCCAGCATTAGCTTTTTTGCAGTCTAGTAAATAGATCTGATGCAGTCACCTAGTACACAGAAATTTCTATCTGCTCTCCTTGCTGATGAAATTCTAGTTCTTTGGGGAGGCAAGAACAGAGAAGAAACATTCCCATAAATCCACATAAACCAACCAGCAGCAGAGAATGAAGAGAACCAGTGGCAGAAAAACACAGTTCCAATTGAGCCATATATTTTTCCTTTTTTTTTTCCACAGGATCTCCCCATAAATAACAGAAGATCAGGGTTGGTGCAACAACTCTCTGCTCCTTTTCAGTGCCCTTTCAGGCACTTCATTGCCTCCTTGGAGTTCACATATCATGGCAATGAATATTAAATAAGGGCTTCACAGGGAAGGCATGAATGTGAAATTCCTAGGGGCTAACTTAGAGTCAAAAATTTCTCTTATCCTCACAAGGAAGTTATAAAAAACACCACCATGCTTTCCTGTCATTTGAGGCCAAAACACTCCCGAGAACAGCATATCTCCAGTTTCAGTGCCCTTGAAGCTTGACAAGATCATTTAGTCTCAAACACGAACTGCAGCTTGCATGTAATCCAGACTCATATCTGAACACCTTCTTCAGCCATCTCTAATTATGGGTAACCTTGATTTGCTTCTTAGCTGGGTAAACAGACAAGCTGGCTAAAGCATTTCTTGCACCATGGCAGAGGTCTAGATAACATATACATCAAAAGTGCACTCTTCCCCTTCACCGCATGACTTCTGTTTTACGAGGCATGCCCAGAAGTAGGACCATGTTAAACCATTTGACAAGAACATTCAGCATTCCCCTCCCATCAAAACTGACTGTGAGATTCCAGTTACAAGACACTTTGTCAGTTCACCACTGTAAGTGGCCACTTTTCATATACGCCAGCTAAGCAGAAACAACCTGAGACTTATGAATGCTTATCAGATTTTGTGAAAGTCACATGCATCACACTGCTGTCTGACTCTCAATAGCAGGGGACTTCTGGGTGTCATTTGGAAATAAAAGGATGCTGTTGTTACTCCAAGAGAAGAAAGAGAGCCAAATAAGACTCTTTGTGAAAGCAGCCCAATGACAGAACATTTTGATTAGATGACACCAAGAAATTGTCTGCTGGCAACCACACTTTTTCCCATTACAACAGGATGATACAATAAAGGGAATTTCTTTTCCAACTCTCATTCTACTAGGAGGTTTCTGAAACCTCAAGTTTCATGAGAGAACAGCCTCTAGAGATGAAGAAACAGGAGAAAGTATTTTCAGCAAATGTTTTTCTGGGGAACAAAAAGAAATGTTTCTTTACTTGCATTTACATGCATTTCCCTTCCTACAACTGATCTTCTTTCTTTATATGGTAAATCTTGCATTTCAAATTAAATAGGCTATCAAGAACACTTTTTAGTTTAAACATGCTGCCTGGCCTCTGACCTGAGAGTTCATCAACATTACCAATGAGAACTGCTCACACATGGCCAGCACAGCAGACCTTTATGAGGAGCAGAAGATGGCCACATAGAGAGCATTTGTGAGCTACTGGTACCCCAACAGTACTCAAAACTGGAGCAAAGCCCAGCTCAGAGCTTTCTGGAAGCACTGCCAGGTCTGGACCTGAGTGACAGCCCTATCACAGGGCAGTGACTGGGTAGCATATCCTCACCTCTCTGCCTTTCTGCCTCCAGCTCTTCTTTCTCTTACCACCATTTTACAGACATCCTTTCTATTCAAATTTAAGAGAGAAAAAAAAAAAAAAGAAAGAAAGAAAGAGGCACTGCTAATACACACATATATTTTAGAGAGATTTATCCTGAAAACTCATGCCCTTCCTGTAGCAGATACTTTCCCTCTCAGTCACCAACCAGATGTTCCACTGCGGAATAAAGCTCTTTTCCAAACTCCTCAAACAAATAGAAAGATTCAAAAGAGGTCATTCTGCTACATGTGCCATGGTAAGTGCCTGACCCACGCAGTCAGACGGCCAGTCCCTCTTGAATGAATTTATATTTAATTGTACAAAACAGAATCTAAGAGATGGAAAACACATTGGTTTGAGTGTGGGGAAACCCAGAAACCAGGGCCCATTGCCAGCTTTAAAAGCATTTGGAAACTGATTGTCCTCTCACAGATGACTACCCCAAGAAAGTTGTTAGTGACTACACTGAGGACAGTCTTCCTCTCTCTCAACTGAAAACTCACTGTGCACCTTGGAAATGTTTACAGAAAGAGTTATGTTGAAATTGGTAGGTACTTGAGTGGGAAAAGCTTACATTTGAAAGAGGCATTCTGTAACTTTCTGCCCAGCTTTGCCTGTAACTCTCTCCAAGTGGTCAGTCACAGTGAAAATTGGTTTAAATGCCTGCTGAGAGCCCCAGCAAGCCTCATAACTGAACTGACCTTGGATTAAGTTGAGTCAGTTTGCAGAAAGCTAATCATGTACCTGCAAGTCCAAATAAAAACAAGCACATAACACTTTCAGCTAGATCAGGGAAGGGGGAGGAAATCAATACTAAATACACTGGAAAATATATTTTGTATTTTGAAATACAAACAGAAACCACCCATGGTTCAAACTCAGATAACAATTTCAGTAAAAATAAGGTTTCAGCTGCTATATTGAGTGAAATATTTAATGTATAAAATCATAAGGTTTTTCCTCAACAATTTTCACTAAACTGTAACAGTTCACTTTAAGCTGACATTGTTTAAGTATTAAAACCAAACAAACAAACAAACAAAAAGTTCAGAACTGAGCAATATATAAGAAGTTCCAAGCAGAAAAGGTGGGGGTTCTTTGATCTAAGCACCCTTACACTGAAGGTCAAAGAATCATTAACTAAGATGGACAGTTATAGATTTGTTTGGTTCAAAGCAAATAAATTTTTCATCCAATTTTTCAATTCATCAACAGATGTACACATCCAACTCTGCAGGTTGATGAACTTTGCTCCTTGCCCAGGCCTCCTCCAGCTCTCCTTTGGGTCACTTTCTACACGGCATGGGGTGGACGTCCCCAAGTAATGGTAGCACTCAAGTACAAATTAGTACTCAAGTACTAAAAAGCTGGTGAGTAGTTAGGGCAATCCTACATAACTGCCATTTCCTGGACTTCAGCTGCTCAGGTTTTCAACAGGTAACTTGCAACAGGTGAGTGTCTGGGACAGGATAGCTTCAGTGTGCCTCAACCAGGAGGCACCTAACCCAAGTACCTCATTGAAAATGGTAAGTGCTGTGCTGTCAGGTCAGCATTCCAGTGCTCTCAGAAAGTCACCCAGGTGAGAACTGCAGTCTTTTCCCATGAGCCATGCTCAAACAGTTTGAAATCCAGGTCCTGTAAGCAAGTTAAAGCTATGGGTTTTTTCACATTCTAAACCAAAACATCAATTGGCTCTTTTCTGCTTCATCAGGTAGCATGAAAGCCCTCCAGCTATGAGATGTCTCAAAGTTGCCTGAACTGAGAACAGTTTTAAGGCTACCACAAGTACCACTTTTGTCCCAGCAGTTACCCTGTCGAAAGCTGCAATGCTCTCACAGCACTGTTCATGCAGTGACTAAAACCCACTTATCCAGCTTCCAACCATGTGTCCAATACCGAAAGCCATTGCTACAGCTCTTCACATAGGTAAGCCTGACAGCAAACATGCAACAGCTTTGCACAGGCACAGCCACGGTATGCTCTGTGGAGTACAGACTCCATGCCACTGTTTTATAAAGCATCAGATACATCCTCGGGGCTAAGGAATAGCAAACCAATAGCAAGAAACATTTCAAATTAAGAAATGGTATTCATCCTACAGCTGTCTTTGATCACAGTGAGGCACTCTCTTAAGCACAGAGGCCTTTCCAAGCACAGTTCACCTCTGGCAAGCACAGTCATATTTGTAAGCTAATGCTATTATTAGAAAAGGCCTTTGAAGATACACAAACAATGAAATTCTGTGAGTAAATCAGAATTCACAAAGGTTCATCTAAAAAATTAATTTCTTGTAACTTAGAGTTGGTTGTTTTTTGTTGTTTGTTTTTAAAATGAACTCCCCAAAGGTGTGCTGAAATCCAACTAGACACATCACTTTCTTTCCAGCACATTTTCCTACCATACACCACAAACAAACTCCATTGTCGAGCAAACGCACAATGAAAACCTTTAGTGGCATAATGCAGATGTCAAACATTCAAGTAAAATAAAGGAGGCATATACCTCCTGATGCATAATACACGAAGAGCAAACTGAAAAAAAAAGAGAATTTCCATTTCCTTTCCTTTACATTAAAAAGTTACTTTTGTTATGAAAAAGACCAAATCAAATAGAAAAATTCCTCCAACTCAAACTATATTACGTTAACATGGCTCCACAAAAAAGTATGTTGCTATGCTGTATAAATTAACTTTCATTTTCTGAAAACAGTAAGTGCCAAGTGTTTTGTCTAGCTATATGGACCATGAACAAAGCAGTAATTTTAGAGCATTCCCTTCACGCATAAAAAAACCTGCATACTATTAATATATCCTGACTAGATTAAAGGTCTTGCAAATGATTTGCCTGAAATGCCCTAGTATGAGATCTCCTTTAGGGAAATATCTTGAGCACCAATTAGTTTAATTGACAAGGAAGCCAAGAGAATAGCAGCGAGGAGACAGAGACAGAGTAGACCAGGAAAGGCTCCATTTTCCACATTTGCTCTCACATCCTGGAGTCTATTTCCTGTTAGTATTTGCAGCCTTCCCCACCCTAACTATTTATATTACTACCACTTCATGGATACGTTGAAACTTTAAGTCATGGGAGACCAGTAGTGCAAAACTCCATAGGTTATCAACACTGCAGCCATGCCTTGTACACTTTTTTCCCCTTTAAAGGCCCCACTTCCACTACTTGCTGTCCCCACATAGCTGGTATGCTTTTGAACAATTTCAGCACAACACGACTGTTTTTTCTCCACCCTCCAGGGAGGAAACAAAGAGAGCAAATTTAACCTACACAGTGCGATAACAACTGTGAAATCTGCTTTCCGTTCCTCACTCCCCCCACTGTGCCCTCCAGAAGTAACCGGAGCATACCATCCCATCAAACTGGTGACATTTTAGGGCCCCTGTGCAAGGGAGGGAAGAGGAAGAAAAAGTTGTTTCAACCTTGGGAATAATGTGGAATCCACATAATTTACTATTTCCTGTGATTCATCAAACTTCCTTCTTCCCAAGAGTAATTGGTCACCACTTATTTATATACCACAGAGAGCCTTAACTCCAAAGGCCAGTCCAAGATTAAAAAAAGCAGATCATTTGTTCAAGAAATCTGGGTGGTTTGGGGTTGGGTTTTTTGTGGTTGTTGGGGTTTTGCTTTTAGTTGGTTTAATTTTATTTTTCCCTTAAATGTGTAAAGGAAAACTAACATGCTTTAAGCAGGCATTTAGCCTGTCAGAAAATACATGGGTTACCATTGCTAAAGTGGTATCATACAGTAGATCTAGGATGAAGAATCTTCAGCAAACTGCTTGCATACATCATACATCAGGCCTCAGTTTCAGACAAAAGGACTAGGAAAACTGGGAGCACACAACACAGCACCACAAACTTGATTTGGCAACTTCTTTGCACATTTTAAAAGAAAAGGATGTTATACATATGGACCAGTCATGCCTTGACACCAATACAGATGGGACAAGTGCTGGTGCCGAGAATACTTTTGCAGGAAGAGCATGTGTGCGGTTTTATGTTTACAAAGCAAACCATTTGCTTTCCCTACAATATAAATGTTTTATCTTTACCATAATGAGAAAGAAAAGCAATTATGAAGCTAGAGGCCCAGAGGAGAGAAATAAAAACGACAAGCGAGTCCTCAAGCTCCAAATTTCAAACAAAACTATAATTCTAACATTAAACATCTACTCTAAATATACATGCACTTTTAATATACAAACACTAAGAGACTATGGAATTGAGCAATTTCTCAAGCTAAATTTCTGCTCAGTTTTAATTTTATCTCTGCACCTTACAGCCCTATAAACCCTGCTTACACAACGATGTGAAGCAGTATAAAAATAGATGTTTGGTTAGGTTAATACCACATAAACTGCAAAACCCAAGTTGCATAAGCAATTAATATTACCCATGTTAAAGTTTTCAGCAATTAAATGCTCAGATATAAAACTTCCAATCAAAAGGAAAGCTTCCATATATAAGCTTAAATGCACATGTGTAACAGCATCCATGAAAGTACAGCATATATCATCATTGACATTAATAGGGGGGCAGACTAATTCAGCCTGTTCAAGAACTAGAAAATGCAGACCAGCTCTTATTTTAGGGTACAATTAAAGCATATAAAATATATTTAATTATTGTAACTGGAAAAGAAAAGAAACTAACAGAAGTTAAGCCAATTGTTACAGAATAACCATGTATTTTTTCTAACCCTCTTACAGATTCCAAAGATCTCCTTTATGGGAGCAAAGGAATTCCAAACATCCTTGTAGGGCACTTTGCCCCAGGCATTAACTGAAATTCCCACCACGATTCCGACAGGGGGAAAAAGGAAAAGAAACAGATTCTTTAAAAAATTACATAGATGTGTGTGTGTATGTGCTCGCATGTATATAAAAATATATATTCAAGCAACACCTAGTCAATTGTATTTCAGAGTAAGAAAATAGAATTAAATGCAAAGAATATTTAGTGCCTTAATTATGATTTTAAATATAATTCTTTGTAACAAAAGGGAACATGCAGAAATCCCTCAAGGTTCAGGAAAGAAATCATACGTAATTGCTTTTTTTCACATGTTCAGGTCAGGTTTTGTTTCTTTTTTACTTTCATTTTTTATTAGGAAATATCTGATGTCTGAAGAAACAGGAATCTCAGACAAAGCCTTCCCTTCTTCAGCTAAAACATGTCTTCAGGGGGTTTTGTGGTTTCGGTTTGGTTTTTTTCTCCTTTTAGCATTTCTGTGTACTTGTCTAACACTGGTCAGATGTATGGTCAAGATCGTAGCCATTTTTTCCAATTAGTTCAAAGTACTTCTTCTACCTCAAATTAATCATTTTAATTATGTTGTCAACAGCTGCATCAGGGCTTCAAATCAAATCTGTTTCATTAACGAGATCCTGTTGCCATACATTTTTTACCCAATACCCTTTTAAATAGCTAAACTGCATGTCTAGGTAGTTCCATTACCTTAGGTGGGTCTTCATATAGACACTTCAAATAATTTAAAGAACACACTCTGAATTTTCATAGCACACAGAAAAAAGAATTCCTAGAATTCATATCTAAGATAGGAATTTTTATGTTTCCTTCAAATTTTCATAAAAGTAACATGGGACAATTGTTTCAAATGCAAGTATAGCAGAGAAGGAAGACAACCAATAAAACTCGCCGTGAGAACTGACCAATTTCCTTTTTCGTCTTTGTGATGAGCTGTGCCTCCTTCTTGTATCAGCATTTGCTTCAGCAAAACCTTTCTAAATTGGCAGAATTTTCATGCAACAAAAAATATATAGGAAGAAGGTCAGGACTTTGCTCAGCTTTTTTCTTCCCATCCCTGCTGTTTCTTTAAACTTCACAAAAGAGCCTGTAGACAAGACTGTCAGGTAAAATTTGCAGAACAAAAGAATGCAAATTGCCACCTATTACCTCTCAGGCACATTTCAAATAACCAAAAGAAGTCTAGATAAATGATAAGATTCCAGTCAATAGCTTGTTTCTGCTACAACCAACCACACAGTCCTGAAAGGAAATACTCTGCAGTTAAGCCAGTAGTGATTACTGGACAAGTAAAATACAGTTACCTTTTAACCACGGCATACTAACATTTACAGATCAAAACTATGTTATTAAACTCCCAGACTAGCCACTCTCTCTGTCTTCTCAGAAATACTTCTCACAAGCTAACATTTCTAACAATACAGCACCTGAAAGTATGCATACACCGCATTTTCTTTCCCACTTCAGCTTCCACAAATCCCATCCACCCCTCTACACAGCTAACTATCCTCTTAAGAAAAGTATTAGCTTTTGTAAAGTCACACACTTAAATCAGCCACTGCAGCAAGGTGCTTACAAGCACTTAGGGTTGGCCTAACCCCTCCTCCTCTGAAAATACCACCCTCTGGAAACTACACCCTTGGCCTAATTTTCAAAATTGCTGAAGATTCAGCAATTTCTAATCACTGCAGAGGAACTACTGGGGTGTTAGCAGAAAAACAGGCCGCTTATTGAGTCCCTTAGGAGCAGAGCTCGGGATGCCTAATTTTACACAGCCATTTTAAAAAAAAACAGCCTTAAGTCAGACTTTGTGCTTAAAGTTTGGCCAAGCAACTTGCCCCTGGTGATAAGAGGCTAAGAAGGCTGACGCATTTGAATCTAAAGAGGGGATGGGTGGGCAATAATAAGAGCGAGGTTTTCAGAAGTTGTGTGGACAATGGAAGAGATGAATGAAGAACTGCTATTCCTCAAACCCTGTCATGCTACAAACCAGGAGACAACAGTCAAAATTAACAAATAATCAGTTTAAAACATGCATGAGAGAGAACTTTATGCTACAGTGGCAAGCTCCTGGAATCTGCTGTCCCCAGAGGCCAGGATGGCAGGTGGCATGAGGAGGCTGTACAAGGGATAAGAAACTACAGGACGACAAATCTGTAAGCAGACACTAAAAAGCAACAGGCAGAGATGTTCCCTCACTCATGCCAAATCCAACAGTTGTGGATGCTGGGACAACAGAGGAGGAATGAGCAAGACTCATGCTCATGCCACCATCAGAGGTGGCATACTGAGCTTGTGGGGGCTCTGGCTAGCAAAAGAGGGCATTTCAGCTTCCTTATGGAGTAGCCATGAGTAACCCAGTAACCTGACAGAAATACATCAAACCTTTGAAGGCCTTCCCTGCAACAAGCACCATATACTAAAAGTGTGGAGGTGAATAAACTTCATCTGAAGAAAGGTGTGTTATAAAAATGCTGCTTCCCAAATGCTCGAACTATTCTCCTGGCGTCAGTATGCAGTACTACTGTGGAAGAGCATTCCTCAAGGTAATTCCTGCTCATCAGCTATCAATAACAACTAGTACAGAATGTTAGCATTCCTGATGTAACTAGGTATGGATTTGTCCTGGCCTGCCAGGGGGCAGCTGAGTCAGAGGCTCACAAAGCACTGGGAAAGCCATCTATACCAAACACGGCATTTACAGTAACAAAAGCAGCTCCACCTCATTTGAGCTTAAAAAACAGCCCCCAGTTGCTATTGTGCAGTATTTTACTCCATATTACATCTGCTTAAGAATTAAAAATAACACACACAGGAAAGGAGAGCCTGCCATATAGAACACAGTTCTCTTGCCAAGATATCAAGCATTTGGGGTTTGTAAACCAAAAGGCAGCTCATTTTTGCCACCAAACTTCTGATGACTTACTTAACAGTAACATCTGATGCTTGACAACGCTGGTACGTAAAATCAGCTAGCACCTGAATGGCACTGGGAAACTAAAAGGGAGAAAAAAGTTATACATAAAGATCAAACTCCAGGGGTTTCTTTTACACAGACAAATTTTACACAGATCTGCAATGTCTGTTTTCATCCACAGAGTATGCAGTGTAAACAATAATCAAGACTGGATCTAAGTCCTCTGAATATCCCACATGAAGACATTTTATAATGCACTGAATCTGTTACTAGTTTGAGAACATCACTAGCATCAGTCAGCTAATAATGAAGTCAAAGCATTACCCATGAAAAGTAATGTGCATGCAAATTCTGTTTCCTAAAACTCTAGGCTGTATTGGAACATATTTTCTACATAAACGTTACTGATTTATAAGATTATTAAAAGGTTGTTATCAAACAACATTATTTGATATATGATGCTATGTTGTGCTTTACAGCAAAGTTCTAAGGTAAAATTTTAATTTAAATGCATACAGTAAAATGGTCTAAGCATTATTTTGGCAACTTCATCTGTAAGGAATTCTTCCCTACTCCAAATTCATAATACAAGTTCTTGTAGACTGAAATTGTGCCTAGCAATTATTTAAGAAATATGACTCAAGAATCTATATTTAGTTTACAAACATTGCTGAAATGTTTGCCAGCAAAATATTAGTCTTTTGATTTTCCCCATAATATAGTTAAGATTTCTGGTTTGCCTTTTTTTTTTTTTTTTTTTTTAAGTGATGGAGAAGAATTTTTCCCTTAAGATGAGAGATTCAAAGTTCAAAGGACAGGTCCTGTCCTGGCTTAAATCAGGCAGTTTCTGGGTGAATCTATTTCAGTCAGCTAACGATCACCCTCAAAGAAAACAACTTTTGCTTTTTATGTCACTAAGCCAATTTTCCCACCATGGATTTCCATTGCATCTTTCTTTTATGGAACATAAACTCCAGCAACAGCCTACATATCCCTTTCATTTCCATTTTGCCTTCCTTTACTCCAAGTTTCATTGTCTTCTATTTCTTTTTTCTCTACCCCTGTACTAATTGCCAGGATGAGTTTCTTCTTTGAAATGTCCTTCACATGCACATGCTGGAGTTCGCCAGGCTGGGCACTGAATTAAAGAGGGAATACATCTCTCCCCTTAACAACAGGAGAAAAAAAGGCCACCTGATATGGTGAATCAGAAGACATTTGTGCCGCTTCTAATTTTAACATCTCATGTTCAAGTAATGCTGATCACAGCCTTCCTTTCCTAATTACTGTTTTGGATGGACTATATGATTTTTAGAGCTGGTGGAAGAATACCAAAAAAGTACAATGAGCAAGCAGCATTGCTGGGAGCATAACAGGCTAGCACAGCAAAGCCAATAAATACAAGATTGGAAAAGGGAATTAAATGTATGAATCATTAAACAGTTTATTCAATGCAAGAGAGTGTCAATAAATCAAGATTTTAATAAAAAAAGTTTGTCTTTGGTGGTAAGTCATGTTCACATGTACATTACCTCTTCCTATATTTCGGAAGAATTAAATATTTGCCTACTAAGAGAAAACTAAAATAGCTGACTATTTTAGGAAGCTGTAGTAGTTTTAAAAAATATATTTCTAGTTAAAATTTGGTTCTCAGCAAGACAACGTGAGGTAACAAAGATCCATACACTAATATAAAGGTATTTCCCTTCCTGCTTAAGAAGCACCAGATACAGAGAGTAACATGAAAAACTTCATATTGCCAAGCCAAGAAATGAAAATAGTACCAATTCCATTAGAAATGCATTTCTACCTCCGAAATCTTTCTCCAAATCTCTCTGCATGCCACAATCTTCATGTAAATAAGAAAAAACACCCCCACCACCCATACAAAACCCAAATGGCCAAATATTAGCACTTGAAAATAGCTTTTAACTAAGAATAGGGCCCAAGAATTCAGATCCAAAAAAATACTTCACTGGAAAAAATTTTTCTAAATTGGTTTCTGCCCAGCCATGATTGTCCCGTCCTACACCTGCGCATGGGCAGTTTCCCACTGCTGCATTTTGTGCTTCCCACCACATCCACAACGTGCATACACAAATGTACATGTAATAGCTTAATTGAATGTGTTACAGTTATTAGCTTTTAACAAAGCAACTACTGATGCATTTCCACAGTGCAAAATTCTACTGACATAGATTAAACCTAATTATCAGGCACACTTTACTTGCTCCATTGTTAGGGGGTATGTGTGTGTCCCCTTCTTTCCAGTATCACTTGTCACTTATATTTTTCTGCTCAGAGAATTTATCCTTATGAAACTTGCTGGATTGACGCCATACAAGTCACAAATTAAAGAAGAAAAAGGAAAAAGCACCGATCTCTGAAGTACATATCTAGGTTACTAAGAGTCAACTTATTTACAGTATATTCTATCAGCAGTAAGTCCACAGTGCACCTGGAACCCATATTAGCCAAACTGAGCATCTCTTAGATTAGGGGGAGCTACAGGAGTTTAGCACTGCTGGGAAGAGTCACTTCCAAAAATCAGGATGTAAATTAGCATGAGACTCATTACCACTATTAAACAGTCAATTAGCAACAGTGAGAGTACGTATGAATCCTGTGGTCATATTTATCTTAATTTTCAAGCAGGGCTAAGCAAAATCTTTATTACATATTTATCATAGAAATTAATATGCAGACACTCACAGACCTTTATTGTTATTTCTAGCTCCATTGTTATTTTGAGAATGTTTTGATGTGTGCATAGTGTTGCTTGACAAACTGCGATAAAACAACTATTATTACGCAGGGTAACTTTCTTCCAAAACTAAATAGTCACTTCTTGCAGTTCAGGTGATCTAATTAAAACAAGTATACAGCATTCAGCTCCTCTTTATGGACAGGCATCAAGAATTGAAGGCTTCATTACCTATAAATTCTGCAAACTATGTTATTTCATATATTTGCCTGGCTTATTCACTACATTTTCGGCTGACTCAAACACACAAGACTTCAAAGCCAGGCAATGCATAATCATCAAAAAAAGCTTAAGTAGTGTTTTCGCCCTATTTCAACAAGCCAAGTTTAAGGTAGGGAGGTGAATGGCAAATCCAGACTGACAAAGCTTTATTTTCCCCTCGCTGCCCTTGAGTTATTTCTAAGGAACATCCAATAATCATGAGCCCCCATATACTCTAGTCCTTTTGGTTTTGGGTGGCTTTTTTTTTTTCCTGCCCACTACCATTAAAAAGTATTTTCAGGACTTCCATTTCATCACGTCTGCATCTTTGCACCTCAGAGTCTGGAAGCATCGGGGAAAAATGCAGAGCAGCTTAAAGAGAAGTCGTACATCACTTACAAAGACCAGATGAGGTGACTAGAAATCGCATTCACATCAGTGATGCTGCAGTTGTTAAGATACAAGCACAGGTCCGGGAGTTCTCTCCCACCTTCCTGGCATTATTTCCCTTCAGTCACTCCCACAAAACTGTTAAAGCTGCACATTCCGGAAAGTGAAGTGTGCACAAGGGTAAGACGATCACTTCAGATCCTTAGAGTTGAGCACAAGCCACAGTTTAAAAATGCAGATTTCTTTTTAGTATATTCCTCAGAAGAATTTTTGTAGAAATCCTTTTCTTAGAAGAACAGATCAAAAGACAGACAAACCATAAAGAAGCAGTAAGATAGTGAAGAAACATTCGGAAAAGGAAAGACAGGACCACGGTATGAGCTCACCTATGCTCCCATACCCCAGCTCCAACTACAGAGCCAGAAACGCTATCGCTGCTCCTTTTCCTGACTGCGACTGGAGATGTGAGTCACGGTTACAGCCCAGCTGCGCTATGCAGAAAGGAAGCTTTAAACTCTATCCATGTCTCTAGCATCCAATAAAGTGAGACCACAACTCAGGTGCATTCAAGAATGAACAGCATCTGCTGAAAGCATATTTCTCAAAGCATATAATCCTGGGTTATTTTCTTGTTTTTCCAACCTTATGAAAGCCCCAATGTTTGTGAGCCTCCGTTTTCACCCTTGTACACAATGTAGCAGTACTCCAAGACCCAGGGAGCATTCAGGACTTAGGCCATGATTACACCTAAAGAACTGGTATTTCCTCATAGCAGCCAACTCATAGTTGGACCAAATACTTTATGATGTGCTATATAAGAGGTGGGTATTACTACTATCATCTGTCTCTTCTGTGACAGACAAAACACTCTGAATTGCAGCTTTCCTTGTTTACGTGAAAACAAGGAAATTAGCTTTCTATCAGTGTTATCTAGGGAATGCACAAAGGATGCCCTCCAAGGTTTTCTGAGTTTGCCACCATAAAGATCCTTATGGGGCAGCAACCTATGAAAATATCTTTGAAGTGGGAAGTGTTGCTCAAGGGCATCCTAAGCATGAAATATAATATTGTACCTCACAGTCATTATTATATCTACTAAATTTTATCTATACATTAGAACACAGCACATCATGCTTACATCACCTTTTTATTTGTTATAGATACTGATCATATTACATTAAATATTTATATCCATAGAGATAGCAAAATGTTACGTGCCATATTGTACATAGCAATACATTTCCAGTTCAATACACTGACATACATAATGGGATGAAAATTATTTCGTTAACATTTTAGATACTGGTTTTAACCAGTTTAACTCATGTACTTGTGTAGTTCTTCTCTGACTGCCTAGCTTTCTTTTTAAAGAACCCTATGCCAGATACATCCTATGAAGAAGCAAAGATGATCTGGACTGGCTTTTGTTTTTCGTTGGTTGCTTGTTCTTTGGTGGGTTTTGGGGATGGTCTTACATATTTTAAAAAAACTAAAACCCATCACAAAAAATACATTAAGGAACAGGAACTGTTGTATTTTAATTGTGCTAGCCAACAGGAATACTTCACAGCTAATTGCACTTGCGTTTTCTCAGGCAGCTCAAACACTGCGAAGTCAGAAACCTCACAAAGTGTGAAAATACCAACTTTTCAAATGAGAAGACAGAAATAAAGATTAAGTGACTTCAAGGCCACTGACAGAACAGAAAGCAGGAAAGTCAGTCTTTCAACCATTTGATCTTTCCATCTTTCCTTTCGCTAAAGGCAGGCATCCTCCTCAGCTGAAACACTGATATTTTGGGGACAGTTAAAAAAATATCTTCAGTTGAAAATGAGGGAGGTTTTTAGTTGGCTTGCTGAGTTAGGTAGAATGGGTAAGTAATGGACATGCTCATTAACTCCTGGGCTTTTTAACACTGCTTTTAAAGCAATCACAGAATTAGCTGAAAATTGTTCTCTGGCCTGTCCATGTTTTCTATTGGACAATTCTCATCACGGAAGAGCCAAGATCTGTGACCTTAACTTGGCTCCAATAATGCGGAGAACAGCCTCTCCTCTGTAGTGAACTGAGCCTTGAACAACTTCATTAAAAGGAATCATTGGAACAGATGAAATCAATGCTCTCATAACACAATAGTCTAAATCATTAATACAGATAATTTAAAGCAGGCAAGAATGTAAATTTTCTCTATCTTCTCCTCTCACAAAACAGTATGTGTCGGGCTTCCGTAGGAGGCATAAACACACCTGCAGCATTGATAGCGCAAGTTCAGCACTTATTCGTCTCAACAGCATCAAAAATAACCAGGGTACCGACTCCATTTTGCAACACGCAACTGCTCAGCTGTTAAGTGCACAGCAGAAATTAGGTGGTCAACCTTGTAAATGAGATGGATGTAAAGAAATCAGTGTTTGTCACCAAACAATACTTCTCCTGCGAATCAACTCCATCCACACACAAAGATTCCAAGCACAGGTCATGGTAAAGCATTCAATTTGATACCAAGAACCTCATTGTTTTATTTCACATGAAGAAGAAATGTATAGTCAAGCAGTCTGACAGCTTTGCACGCCAAGGACAATTTCTCCAAAACAAATGCCAGCGGCTTATTAAGTTACCAATACGCCAAGCTGTAGAGACTTAATGCCACCAGACCAAAATATTTTCAGATGATTTTTTAAAGGGTAGTACCAGGAAGCTTGCAAATCACACATTCACTTTGTAATGAAAGGTGCAATTACTGAGCATTTACCTTGTATTTAATTAGAATGAAACATCAATAAGGCTCATTTAGCATGTCAGCAACTTTTTTAAGAGGCAATAGCAAATATTAGGTTTTGATTTCATAGAATCATAGAATCAACAAGGTTGGAAAAGACCTTTAAGATCATCAAGTCCAACCACTATCCCAAGACTGCCAAGTCCACCACTAAACCATGTCACTAAGGGCCTCATCCACACAGTTTTTGAACACTTCCAGGGACGGTGATTCCACCACTTCCCTGGGAACCCTATTTCAATGTCTGAACACTCCCTCTGTGAAGAAATGTTTCCTAATATCCAATCTAAACCTCCCCTGGTGCAACTTGAGGCCATTTCCTCTTGCCATATTGCTCGTTACTTGGGAAAAGAGACCAGTCACCTCCTCTCCCCATCCTCCTTTCAAGTAGTTGTAGAGAGTGATAAGGTCTCTCCTGAGCATTCTCTTCTCCAGGCTAAACCCCCCCCAGTTCCCTCAGCCATTCCCCATCACACTTGTGTTCCAGGCCCTTCACCAGCTTCATTTTTCTTCTCTGGACCCACCCCAGCACCTCAATGTCTCCTTTGTAGTGAGGGGCCTAGAACTGAACAGAGGATTTGAGGTACGGCCTCACCAGCGCCCAGTAAAAGGGGATGATCACTGCTCTGGCCCTGTTGGCCACACTATTGCTGATACAAGCCAAGATGCCGTTGGTCTTCTTGGCTGCCTGGGCACAAGCTGCTCATGTTCAGCTCTGTCAGTCAGCACTCCCAGGTCCACTGAGCAGCTTTCCAGCCACTCTTCCCCAAGCCTAGAACATTGCATGGGGTTGTTGTGGGCCAAACACAGGACCCAGCACTGAGTCTTGCTGAACCTCAACCCTCTGGCAACAGCCCATCGATCCAGCCTGTCCAGATCCCTCTGCAGAGCCTTCCCACCCTGCAGCAGATCAACACTCCTGCCCAACTTGGTGTCATCTGCAAATTTACTGAGGGTGCACTCGATCCCTTCATCCAGATCATCAATAAAGATGTTAAACAACACTAGTCCTAACACTGAGCCCTGAAGGACACCACTAGTGACTGGTCGCTAACTAGATGTGATACCATTTACCACCAACTCTCTGAATTCAGCTATCCAGCCAGTTTCCAACCCAGGAAAGATTACACCTATCCAGGCCACGGTCAGCCAGTTTCTCCAGGAGGATGTTGTGGAGACCATGTCAAATGCATTACTTTAGTCCAAATAGACAACGTCTACAGCCTCTACCTCATCAGCCAGGCAGAAGGGTTTATATAGTTATGCTGCAGAGCAGCACGGCATTTGCTGGGCTGCTACTAAATGACTGAATGACAAACAGTGCAGTTTTGTCAATTCTAAGGCAAAGATAACTCAGCTGTGGTTCTCACACAGAAGACAAATCAAAGACCACTTTAAGATCAGTATAATTTCCTTTAAAATAATAACAGTGGAGAAGATTATCGTATGCAATTACAGTGGAGGAACACCTCTGTTTTTTCTGACCTAGCTGTCGCTGTTTTGACTGCTTCCTAATACATTCAAAATTACAAATAGCTGGCATGTGTCTTCTGAAATAAAAAAATATATGAAGGTAAAAAGGAGACAACAACACGAGAATACCTTTGATGAAGACATCACATGTAACCAATTGATTCTACTTTGCCTGTCTAGTTGCATCATAAGCCATTCTTTATGTTGCATGTCTCAAACTCCCTTTCAGCTGGTGGCACAGTCACAAACCAGAGACTAGTTCTAATAATACATTTCCTTCTGGCTCCACAGTCTTTTGCTATCCCAAGCACACTTGTTGTCACACAAGACTCTAGATCTAAGTTTCTACCAAGATCTGCTGATCAGGAAGCAATGTAATGACTCCAGCTCTCCTGGACCAACTGCTTTGTGGCTAAGAACTGTAGGAACCACCTGCAGTTTATTCCCTAGAGACTAGAAAATGATGAGAGCAATAATGCAACATAAACAGAGGTAAAGACAAAACATTTGGACCCTTAGAAATTTATCCAAGCAAAATTTACTCCCAAACCGGAGCTGGGCTTGCATCCGTCACCCAAGTACTCACTGTGTGAGCTTGCCATGTAATGCTGTGGCAGCTGGGATGTACAGATACTCGTGAGAAAGATTATGGCTGGTGTGGCCAAAAAGCCCTTGTGCCAAATGCCAATATATGAGATACCACACAAAAGCCAACAGAACAATTTCTGTGCCTTTACCCTACAGTGGCAGCTGAGGTGCTGGTTGCCACTGACCAGACTCCTTAGGATCATGCTGTTACGAGATTCTCTTGAAATAAAAGTCTTAATGCCTGGAACAGCCACTCAACTGCAAAATTATAATAAATAAAAAGCTTACTTTCAGCGAGTTCAATGCTTGTATGTTACAAGTTGACACCCGAGCAAGAAAACAATTGACAAAAAACTTGCCCTTCTAATTCAATATTGAACAGCAGCCTACCAGGTAGGAATGCGTCTGTTTTAGGAAAAATTAAATATTTAATGTGATAAATACCTAATATTTACTCAAGCTCATCATGAGTGCTTGTCTAAGAGCAGGATACGGAACTGCACTAGAACTATGTCGTTATTTAATTAAAATTTCCCTTTTTTAAAAATTCTAATTTTCCAGCCAGCTTGTTAATGATTTCATGACCATGCTCCATAAACATTATTTCCCCGATTGGCTTTAGACGTGTTCAAGCAGATATTGAAAAGGCATAAGATTTGCCAGCTGTCTCCCTGCTCTGACTGATGGAAACCCACAACAACAGATCTGTCACAGAGGGCTCAGAAATGAGAGAAGATGGTCAGAGACATTCAGATGCATCTTGCACAGGTCAGGCCTTTGAAATAAAGCACAGCAGAGTATCCCAAGGCTTTCTGATTATTTCCTGCTCCTTACAGGTCATCTGTACATAGTCATCATGACACATTTAAACAGGAACATCTTTGAAAATGAAGAGCTGCAAGAGACGAAGAGTTCTCTGATTTAAGCTCTGGACAACATGAGTTTTGAGTTCAAATTCAGCCTTCTGCCAGGCTGACTGCAGGATCTGAGATGCTTCCTCCACTCTCCTTGTCATTTCCAATGGGGATTAGTTGTGCTCCTGATGCTTTTATGAGGCACTCACCACCAGCAGGAATGGTGTTTAGAAGCACACACATCCCTGAGTGTATTTTCCAATTAATAGCAGAAATTAGTGAGTTTTGGACAGATTGCTAATATTCCTGTGCTACAGGAGAGGATCAACCTGTGAACATGTGTACGGTAACACTGACCCCAGCTGCCCTCGGAAGCGGATGTCAGGTCTCCACGTACTTGCACAGGACTCTTCTGTCAGATCAACCTCAGCCAAGCGCTGGACACTCTTCTACCCAAATACACTGGGCAGGACAAATTTGGTTTTTTCCAACCAATGCACATGCACACACACCATCAAAAAAATAAATAAAATAATTAATAATATAGTAGTAATTATAATAATGATGATAATAACTACAATAGGCTGGAGTTACATTAAATTCTCTCATGGAACAGCTGTAATGGGCTGAAAGAGAACTGAAGCCTTCAAAGGACTCTAGCAAAACCACACTTGTATGTGTTTTGAGTTTATAACTATGCTAAAATCCATGGCAATTATTAGCTTGGCTTGTTCTCAGTACATGCAGACACTTTTCTCCACAGAGTAACAGCTCAGTATTTCTTACCCTCACAATTACCATGGTCTCCTAGCCTCACCACTGGTGAGGTTAATATGAGGAATGAAAGTACAGCTCTGCCTATCTTTCTGCAGGTAGCAATTTTGTCACATCAACCTAATACACACCTGTCTCTGAGAAAACTGCTCTATGTCACAGGCCACATTGTAACCATCAGATGACAAGTTTTCAACACTGCTGATCAAAACTGCATTCAGGTAATGACAACACCAACATCCCTTCTGATTTTCTCGTATTTGATGTTTTATTTAAAACCCTAACTCCTCCAAACAAATGATCATCTAAGAATGCTAGCTTTCATCTCTTAAAGCATACTTCCAGCCCCCACATTGTACATAAAAGGCTGGGAAAAGGAACCAAGTACACCTTGACATCTCAAAAAAATCAAAGCAAAATTAAAGAACCCAATATGTACTTTAGACATCAACATTTTAGGGGATCATCATGCTTTCCACTTTTATTATGGTATTTTTTCTAAAATCAACATGACTAAATTGAAAATTTACGTTGAATTTAGATGAAAGCTTCTCTTATAAGAACTGTTCAAAAGGCAAATGTGTACCGGATAAGCTTGAACAAAAAGTAGTTTGGGCTTCTTTTTCCCTTTTTCCTCCTTCCCTCTTGAAGAGTACCCATTAATCCCAAGAGATTGAGAACTTTGTATTGCCTCTGGCTTATCATTCATGAGGTGCCTGCAAACTTCAGTTTAAAGCGTATCTGTTAGGAGTTCGTACATGATGCTGTGCAGGGACTTGGGGATGGACCGATTGGTTGGAAGGGGTTTTCTGATGGTTTTAACAATATCTTTAAAGCAGGAAGGTAAGTTAACACTGAAAGAGAGCACTCCATTGCTTAGCCAGAAGAAGGACCACAAGGAGTTAATTTCTTAGACTTGCACTCTTTCTTCACTTTTCACTCAAATGCTGAAGAATGAATTTATAATGAGAGGTTTCAACTCTGCAAAACACTGCTCTCCAAGAATTACACATTTTTTTTAAAACTGGTTTAACAATATACACTCATGCACAAAGCAATGCTTTAATTGCAGATTCCTTAGAACAATGAAAGACTAAACAAATCCTTAATTTATAAAGCTCCATAGTGCTATTTAAGGACAACCCTGTATTACTGTAGAATTTCAAGCCGAACTCTCATGGTGAGGACTTAGTTAATTCAACCCAGAGTGCACTTTAGTAACCCCTTTCCAGTCAGTCTGTGGCCTGAGATGAGGCAATACAAAGCTACCACCTACCTCCACCTCATTTGCTTAGAGGTGTGACATGATTGGACTCTGTAAGGGTTAGAAAGCCCTCATCCTCCTGACAGGGACTTGAGGAAGGCAAGGAGAACTTCTGGCTGGGCTGGATACGGGGACAAAGTCAGCTCCTGATTATTTGTGTGGCACTAGCTTAACAGCATCACTGTTCACATGCCAGCATCTCACATCTAGACACTGCTTGATTCTGCAAGACAAGCAACTTGCAGAAACACACTTTACTGAAGTTTTTATTAACAGATCATCCAGGAAGGAAAATATCACCAAGGGAAACTTGACCAATTCCTGGATGCTGAATTGAAGCCTGTCAAGGGATTTTAATAAGAACAGCCCCTCAAAGAACAGAAAAGTTTTCCAGGAAAGACAGAAATCACCACAAGCAAAGAGATTTCAGGTCAAATTTATCAGTCAGTAAGACTTTGCACTTTGTTCTCCTCACCTTTACCCCAGTGCAGTCCCAGTAACATTCCTAATCCTGGGGTAATGGTTGGACTTGGTAATCTTAAAGGTCTTTTCCAACCTAGCTGATTATATGATTCTAATCTCAAAGAGAGAACACAGTATGTAAATGAAAAAAAGAAAAAAAAAATCAAATCTGATGGAACATACTTGTTAGATGTGTAAAAGGAACAATTCTAGGAAGGTAACAGGTATTGTGGCACTTCACATTCTCAATTAAAAGGTGTTAAAGGGAAAAAAAAAAAGGCAAACAAAACCAAAACCAATGCTTTAGGTCTCTCCAGCTTATGTATTACCCACAACTCAAAAACTAAATTCAAATCCAGAGGACAAAAGCTCCTACCCCTTTCCAGCGGGCCACTCTATCTACATTTTCTATGCTTATTCCACTCTAAACAAATCCAGAATTAGTTTAAGAATGACTGTTTAGTGCTCTCTTATGTTATAGACCAATGCTTTAAGAGTCACAAATGAAAAAGCAACTTGTCATACCAAATTAATTTTTCATTCAGCTTTTATAATCCTGTAAACAAATAATGTGATTTGCACACTTATCACCCACGCACTACCTTGAAACTTTTCCCTAAACCGACTACATCAGAGAATGTAAAAGCAGTTTTATTGGAAAGGAACACTACAATCAGCCTATAAGAACAGAGGTCCCTGCACCTGGGTAGGCTTATGGTTTAAAAAACACAAACCAAATTAGGAAGGAAAAAAAAAAAACAAAACAAACCAAAAACAAACAACAAAACAAAACAAAGCCAAAAAAAAAACAACAACAAACAAACAAACCTCTACTCAGGACATCCAAATTTTTCTGTAATTTGGAAGAAGGAATTATGACATTTTTCTTTTCCAGGGCCATTAATATTTCACTAAATTGTGCTGTAGACCCATCACAAGTAAGATGTTTGCAACACTGATTAGAGAAATTCACAAATTACAAGAGACCACAGAAGTCTTCATTCATCCATGGTCAAACCTCATTATAACTCAGTTATGAGATATATAACCAAAACCATGTGTCCACAACATTTCTAATCAGTAGGAACCTGTGTTTTCAAGAAACCCCCACAAAATACTCTCCAAGAACTGTACATCTCCACTGATGGTAAGAAATAAAGACTCACAGGATGAAGTACCAGTGGGAGTGAAGAGTTAAAAAGCTCTACTTTAACATAAGAAGAATCCTTTCCCACTGTTGTACAGATACAAAAAGAATCAATAAAGGTGATAAGGGGGGGGAAGTGTTACAGGAAGCAAAAATACCCCTCTATCCATCCCAGTTCTCATGGAGTATAATCCCCATTCACTCCAAACAGAATCTTTCCTAATTATTGTTTGATGGGGCTAGAGGGAAGTCATCTTAAAAACCTTTGATAATATTTCCCCTTAAATTTTATTAAAAACACATGGATATTTCTTCCACTCAGCAGCCAGTCTGAAGTCAGTTTTTAAATATTAGCTCAGTCGTCTCCCTAGTTCCTCTTTATTAGGACAGCAGAACAGTTCCTACAGGAGAATTAAAGCCAGATGCTGACAACTGGGCCACGCACTAATGCATTTCTTAAATCCCAAACATCTACACCTGCAACCTCCATGGTATCTTTGGGAAACTCTAACATACCTGTTGCACAAGGCATTACTTGTACTCCTACAGTGAGTGGAATATCACAGTCAGGCACCACCTCTGACTTTGAAAGCCCTTCATACTTTGAGGCTTGGATAAGAATCACAGTTAAAGACAGTGTATTATGTAAAGAGTCGGCAATATATTTTATTGAACCATTTTAAAATATGCGCACAATCTTCTCTCACTTGCCTTGAAAAAGGCTACATTAGCAAAAAGAGATAGAAAAAACAACCTAGTATGAATAGGGTCAGACTCTTCCACTTTCAGAACATGATTTCTCTATTATCGTGTGAACATATGAAGCAAAAACCGAGACACTACTAAAGAAAGAACTTCCAAAAGTTGGAAAGTGGACCTCAGTACTAACATGCAATCCTGCCCTTTGACCTGATGAGCTTAGTCATGCCTAATATGGAGATGAGAGCTCTGGCAGAGATGAAGTTTCATGCATGCAGAAGTGATGGAGAGAAGCATTCCTGCCTTTTACAGGCACATGGGCTCCTGGTTTGGGGCAGAGTGCCTGGGATTGACAGTGCATTCCACAACTGCAGAAAAGGTGCAAACACCTTTGCTGTGGGCGCCACCACTGATGCTCTGACTCTTCTTCCCCTGCCCTCTTATTAATGAGTAGTAGACAATGACTCCAAGATGAGTGGGTTCACCAGAAGGTATCACTGAACATTTTTCCAGTCAAATACCATGAAACTTACAAATTAAATGGGAATGGAAAAAACCTAATTCGATAGCAATGCCTTCAAACAGCCTACAGAAGCGAGGAGAGATTTATGGATCTTATCCAAATCCTTTTGAAGGCAGTGGAAAGCCCACAACAGGGTAAGGCAGGAATTCTGTTCCTGCTATGGAAACCCATGGAAGAGAGATCATCCTCTGCTAACTTTTTTTCTTCTACAAGGAGGTATCAGGAAAAGAAAATTTGGCCCTAAGCTACAAGAAATAATATGTATTACTGAATTTCTAGGTTCCCCAAAAATTGATTAGAAGTTTCTTTAAAAGGCATTGATTGAAAAATAACATCCAAGTTTACTTAGCAAATCACTAAGATTTTCTTTTTTTCCTCTCAATAAAAAGAACAATCCTCTCCTTAAATTACAAGTATTCTGATACTATATCACAACTGGAATTAAACCAAATGAGCTCACACAGTAAAAAAAACCCCTCTTGATCAAATTTTACTGGTAGGTGGTTAAGGATGATATTAATAGTTGTTTGATACTAGCCATTGAGTAATCTCACTTGATTACTTCTTACAAATACACTGTAACGCTCTCTTGCTTCACTGCATTCATTGTATTTGTACCTTTAATGTGCTTACAAAAAGTTCATAAAGTTTCTTCTTAGTTGTTTTTCACTATGGTTTCCACCTACCATTTGAGCTGGATGAGCCAAAGTCCAAACAGAATTTCAAGTGTGTTATGTTCAAGTTTCAATTTTAATTCGCATTACTTCTCACATTTCTGGCAATTCCCCTCCGTTCAAAATCTTTTTTTGTGGCTAAGATTTTTCCTGGCAGTACTAACACATCCATGCTAAAACCTGTTCCCTGCACAAGCTCTAAATAAGATGTCTCTACTCTGAAAAGTTCACGAACTAAAAAACAGGAGTTTAAAACAAATGGATGGAACAGTGTTCACTTGTTTAAATCAACATTTAGTAACAGACTGATACTGGAATCTACTGATTTTTTTTTTGCACATATTTCTTAGTTGTAAAGCTGCATCGTTCATGCCCTGCATTTCAGAACCACTAACTTAGCAGTTCCTTGGGACTAAGAAGGATAAAGATACAGAAAAGTTATAATTAAAAAATAATTTATTGCAATACTAAAAGTTGTTCTCTTAATGAAGACTGGATTCTTCTGGCAGCTGTCTGCGTTGCAGTCTAGGTTTTAAGGCCAATATCACTTTATTCCCTTACTTTTATAAATGCAGAAAAGGTAACATTGCATTAAGATTGATGCAACTAAATTGAGTTCTAACAGTGAAATATCATTCTTCTTTATTATCTTGATTCTAATACTGCTTGCAAATCATTCTTTGGCTGCACAACTATTTATTTCAGGTTTGCTTTCAGAAAGCTAAATAGGGAAAACACTGTTTGCCTTATAAAACCACTTTTTTGGTTAGCTTTGCTCTACAAAATGAAGGAACAGTTATAAAAGCAGAGATTTCACACGGAAGACATACAAATTCCCACGGCTATATTTTTGTTTACTAATAGATGAAGATGAATGTAGAAAACTAAGAATTTAACATTTGCTCCTGCTTCACTTCTTAGCAATGAATGCCAGATTTTGCTGGGGCTGCTTGTGTGGCATCCCACTCCACAAGCAATCCTAAAGAAACTGCTGGGTTTCTGTGTTTGGCTCAAATGCTACTTACCACTCAAAATGAGCACAGAGGCCCTCAGCAAATGGTTGGGCATTTGTAACCACTTTACTCTAAAAGGAATCAAGATTTTTTCTGAACTGTTGCACTGGTTCTGCAGAGCAGCATGCAACTGCTGCCCAAATATCTCTTCTTCAGCATGTCTGAATGCTGCTCCCAGCGCCACCATCACCAGTGTCCCCATTTGCTTGTAATACCTGCGCTCTGACATGCCTCCTAAGGAAGAACGTATTTTGCTTTCAGCTCAGCAAATTTTTGCTTTGCTTTTGTAAGAGTTGTAGTACTTGCAGAAAAGCACACACAGCTGCATATTTTGGGAGTTTTAATATGCATTATATACTGCGTTGGAATGAAAATCAGACAGCCAATTTCCACTAAAGCTCAAATAGGAGCTGGATACCACACTCTTTCAGGATATCATGTGGAAAAAGAAGAAAAAAAAAAAAAAAGCAGCCAAAAATAACCCCTAACATCCCAAATACCAAAACCTAGCCTTGTATCTTTTAATAAGGATCACTGGCAATGGGTGAGGGGAAGGAAAAGAACAGTGTTCAGGAGATGCCTAACGGGATATGAAGGCTTTCCTCTGCAGCACAATGAGACACCAGTAAACAAGATGTCAGGTCAGCGATGACGCATCATGTTTTACCAGGCCCACAAACATACTGCCTTTTGAACTTCAGGTTTTCACACATGTGATGATTCTTAGCCATCATAATGGGATTCAGCCATGCACGGGATCGCGACACAACCTTTCTCATGCCAGTCAGCTGCGCTTATTTATATAGCACCTTTGCACTGAACGCAGAATAAAGACTGAAGATCAGTTAAGGCTAAGCTAAAATTGGAATATTAATGTAGCATGGCAAAAGGTAGTTGTGTTAACATGCTATGCTACTTAACAGCATCAAACTCTCAGAGGAAAATGAAGGTTCACACCAGGCGTACCTTCAGCATCACGTAACACAGCCACTCTTCATGCTGCAATCCCTCAAAATGTAACTACACCCTTAAAAGGTGGGTTGAGCATGCCCTTCTCACACACAATTCACCAAATACCCATCACATTCTGCACAGAAAAAAACCCAAAGATTAAAAATAAACAGTTCTGCCAAATGCAATATAGTGTATCATTAGAACCCTGGAAACAAACAGTCATGCCAAAAATCACTTCTACATGTAAGAAAGCCTACAAATCAGAACTAATGTACAGACTTGCTCTCATATTGAGAAAATAAAATGGAAAACAGAAAATTTAATACTTTATTTATAACAACATCTTGGTAGTAAAGAGGATAAAGGCACATCAGAGACTGCAAAGACAGCTTCTTTCTCTACAAATGGCTAACCTGCCAAGCAATTCATGAGTGTGTGCCTGTCTGCGTGTCTGTGCATGCGCAAATTAGAGAAACATTCAGCATCTTATATAAAACCAGAATTAAAGGATGTTCATTATTTGCTTGCAAAACACTTAAATAGGATACTCTATTTCTTGGACATTTCCTACATACAGAAATACCTGCTGATTTCCAACATATTATATATTCTGAATATATGAAATGCAGATGTTGCATTCCCAGTAACAGAGACCAGGACAGTCTTAACTCTCTTCTTCCTGATCATTTATCTTTAGCAAAGTTGTGCTTGTGGATCTTCTTGTTCAAAGAAAGAGGATTTTAAAGTAAACACAGACTCATTTTTTCCTATCGGTCATGATCCTAGGGATCAAAGATCCTTTGTAAAGAGAATTTCTACCTTTTCTTCCCAAATGCATTCCTTAGAATATAAATAGCCAGAACAAGACAAGTTGTATATGGTTTTCTATCAAGTAAGCACCAATGCACTGGACACTTGGACACACACTTACAGAACTGGTAGCAGATTGATGACAAAGCAGCACAGTGGGTAAATTTCTGTATCACTAACCCTGGGGCCATTTAGCCTGTGTCATTCCAAGGAAAGTTGAATGCTCTGTCTTGAGAGCCTAAAAGTTCTGTGGGACTACATTTTGTAGTGTAACAGAAGAAAGAAAATATCTTAAATTTACTTTGGAAAAAAATTATGAATCAGTTGAAGACAACTACTCTGATTTCTGAGTATAACAGTAGGCTTAAAAAAACCTCTGATCAGAAACAGGGTCTCTAAACATATCTACCTTGACAGAAAAAGTACTGCAATATTTATTTTTTGCAAGTATTTGACTTGGAGAATAACACATTAAGTAGACTGAAGTTTCAAAATCATATTCAATTTCTCTCCAGGACTAAGAAAGAACAGATTCTTCTTCCTTGGACGGCATTTCCCATAAAAACGCAAGTCCTCCTGGAGGAATTTATTTAACATACTCTTTAAACAATACATTTTGTCCAAGCCATTACTGTATGTCTACTTTCCTGCATCTGTGAGAGCAATAATGATTTCATTCAAGTATCTATTTCAACTCATCTGGTCCCAGATTTCACTGCAGCAGACCAAGCTGAAAGCTCAACATGCCATATCCAGGGGTATGTTACTCAGATAGGAACTTCAGCTCAAAACCAGCACCAATAGCATAATGTTGTTCACAAAGTCTAAAGGGGAAAAAAAAAAAGTAGATGAAGAGATACGGCCCAGTACTGTGATCTGTGCTTCACCCTGAATGAAGAGGCCACAAAGTACATTACTGGTCTTTCAAGGTGCAAAGTGATCAACCAAACACACCAAGAGTGAAAAGAAGTTAAAAAGAAAAGGGAAACAGAAAAAAGGAAGGTAAATTTAGGGGTCAAGTCTTTCTGCTGAGCTTTCCTTCTCTTTGGCAGTGCTGAGATACACAATAAGCTTTGTATCATCCAGGACAGGTTTATTCAGTAAATCAGCATCAACGAGTAACTTAGCTGCTCACAGAAAAAGTACTGCTTTAAGATCAAGTTCAGGTGGATGGATGTTTTGCTTCTTTATTTTGGACACAGACAAGCACCTCTCCTTTCAGCATCTGAAATTAGGGTCAAACTGACCCTGTCATACTCCATATTCAGTCAAGAAAGCACAGAAAGAATGATGATGATCACCAACAAAGCAAAGGTATCCTCTAATGTGAAACTGGGAAGGGATACGAGGCACTAGTATATGTTGCTTTGATTCATAGATGATCTTTTGTGCAAGAAGGGCTTTGACAAAGGCTTCAAAAAGGACGTGTTGCTTTGATTTTGTGGCAACAGGTGCGCATTTTTTTCATAGCAATTTTCATTTTCAGTTAGCATTCACCTGAGCTGAAACTTATTCTTGACACCATTCATCCCCAGGTGTCCATCATTATTGCAAATCCAGGAACTACATTACCATGTATGTTTCCCTCAGCTCTGTCTCTGGGGAGAGCTCAGACTGATGGGGAAGAGAAGTCCAGGAGCAAGTAAAAGTGAATATCTACTTCAGAACTACATCAGCTTTATCTGGGAAAACATTCAAATGGTAGCAAACAAAAGCTCAAAACAAAGCTGCAATTCATATTTAAACTAAAGAGAGAAAATGAAGATGCACCTAGTTTTGGAACTTGCTTATATACACAACAGACAGAGCTTTACTCAGTTTGTTCCCCAGTCACATGTTGTTAGAAGAATACCAAATGGATTGCAATGCTCCAACCTTAGGTAGGTGAAAAAACTAGCTTCACTGATGTCCATGAAAGTCCACCATTAACAGCAGGGGAGCGCATCTGCACTTCGAATTCTCACTCATTTTGAGAGCACAGCCTTGCTGGATAAAAATTTCATTATGATAAATGTTACAGGAAGCCAGTGCTCCCAAAATTGAGAACCAGGCAAAGACAGGGGAAAAAAAGAAGAGCTCAACTCCACAGAAACAAGACTTCTCATACCACATTCATTTCTTTCCAAGGAAAACAGAATTCATAGTTACTTTCTCCCTTACAGTCTTCCCCAAAGCTCTCAAGTATATCACTTCACAGACCAGAAACCTCATCCTACCCGCAGAACCTGCCAAGCTCCACAGGAAAGAACTCGGTAAGGCAAGTGAAGAGGAGGGCAAGGACACTTACTTTCATCTTTGGCATCTCGGCTCTCTTTCCTAAAGGTCTATAAGAGCAGAAGCAGAAGGTGCACAAACTCCACAAAGCAGCAGAATTAAGATAACATTCTTGTAAGCTGTCCTGTGATGTAACTAGGAATGAGACACAGATACGGTACTGCTAGTCCAAAACTTCAGCGTCTCTAATAACATTTCAAAAACCACAAAAAGTTGTTTTGAGACAAACAGCAGCTCAGCACAGAGCATTCAGGGTTGTCTAAAGTTCCCCTTTACCTTAACTGATCAGGCTGAAGCATTATTTTAGGTAGAGGACTTTGACATGATAAAAAAAAAAAAAAAACAACCACACGGCTCGCAAAATACTAATTATTCATTAAAAGTGAACTTATGAATAGGATTGTTGATAAGAAAGTTTTCCCTTCAACCAACATTCTGGTGGCTTTTTTCTTCTCCCCAAATACATAGCAGCACTATAGCGTTAGCAATCCCAAGACAAATGCATGCTAACACTGTGTAGCAACAGCAGCAATAATGAAGATATCTGTGAAAAAAAAGACAGTCACTGATAGTAGGAAAGTTACTGAGCATTAAAAGAATAGCCAATATAAACTGAAATTGGTTCTGTATCTTATTTCTGTTGGGGGAAAAAATAAAAATCACAAGCTGGATTCACTTTTTACTTGATCATTATTATGCTCCTCTGGAAATTGTCTGCAGTGACTTTCATTCCAGGAAGTAATATAAATCTAGTATTAGAGCTGAACTCAGGAGTCACATGCACCTTAAATTCACAAATTTAATTGGGTTCTGAGATCAAAAAGTTATATCCGGGTTGTATTTGCCATTCTTTCAGCCTCCTATTGTCCTTTCCAAATCAGAATTGCTAACAGAAATTTTTACAAGTCTATAATAGTGAAAATTTTCCCATACAGATAATGGGCTGGATTGTGTGTGGCTCTGTGAAGGTGTACAAAGGGGAAAAGATCACAGAGAGCCTAAAATACAAAATATATTTTCTGTCGGGCCAGATAGGATTCACAGCCTTCCAATTTATGCATGTTGACCAGTGGACTCTCAAAAGCAGTTGAAGAGCATTATGACTTCTCACTCCTGCAGCAGTCAACTTGCCTTGCACAAGGAAGTGGACAGTCATGCTGCACCTTCTCAAAAGGGGCAATAAGGGCCAGTCTTTTATGGAACAACTGAAAGCTTTCCTTCTGCCCAAGCCATAATGGTG
This sequence comes from Psittacus erithacus, assembly GCA_009867235.2. NCBI lineage: Eukaryota > Metazoa > Chordata > Aves > Psittaciformes > Psittacidae > Psittacus > Psittacus erithacus. The sequence goes on from WYDI02048677.1 coordinate 184,049, forward strand.
TCCAGATCTTTCACATTGCAGTAATCTCACCCCTACTTTTAAGAACTCTTAAAATTCTCATCTTTGAGTTTTGGCCAAGCCAGGGATGCTCATGTTGGTTTTGAAGAGAAAGCAGATTGAAACTTGGTCCTTATGTGCTGCTCCCGGGGAACGGCACTCCTCAGCTCTGACTGCACCCTACAGAGCTCAAAACCACATCCCCACATCCCTTCATGTGCCAAGATGGTGATAAGCTAAGCCTGGCTGTTCTCAGAGAGGATGCTAGGATGTGGAATTGGACTTGCAGTAGCTGGCTAACAAAAACAATTTTAAAAGAAACACATGTTAAAATGACAGTAGCAAGTTTAAGCTCTGGGTCACATTAGTGACACTCTATGGTGCTGATAAAATCATAATGCCAAACTGCAGCTAGAAGACCAACAGTTTGCGTAATAAATGTTCTTCTACTATATAACCACCACTTGGGTCTTACTTCCTCAGGAGAAGGGAAAAAAAAAAAAAAGGGAGAAAAATCTGCCTCTGCTGTCAGAATTAATCACAAGTCCCAAGAAAGACCAGAAAGTCAAATCATTAGGGTAGTTTGTTGGTGGTTGTTTTGGGAGGTTTCTATTTGCAATTCAAATTACAATATAATAGAGTAAAATTTAATTTCACTTACGATATTTCCAATATAAATATAATTCTAAAATACTTGCTGAAGTTGGATGCAGTCACTTGACAAAAATATGAAGGAAAGGCATGAACATCTAGTTATGGAACAAACAAAAGAACCCCAACACTGAAGACACCAAGAAAGAAGTCCCGCCACTAAGGCGTCCCACCACTAAGGAATAAGTCAGGTGGAGTTTCAGGTTTTGCACCCATCTCTGCAAAAGGATGGGAATGAATATAATTTACCTTGTTTGTAGAACAATCTCTCAACATTGTTCTTTTCTGTTAACATATACTGATAAATAGGAGTCCAGAACAAATCCATCAGCTGCAGGGAGTGCCTGTACTTTCAACATCCTTTACCAGCAAAGAATGTTTTCCATTCTGCTCAGGAAGTGCACCCCATTATAAACACACGAATCAAAGCCCTCTGTTCTTTAACAAAACATGTCTCAAATTAAAGCATTAAATCTTTCCTTAATCAAAGGAGCAGCAGAGGTTGAACATCTGAGGAGAATCATTTTGCTATTCAGATTTATCATTATTATTACTAGAAGAGGGAGATATGACATAAAATGGACTGAGAGCTCCTTTGAGCAAAGCACTGTGCAGAACACAGAGGACACACTGGCACAATGGGAAGCCGGTGAGTTAATACACCCTGGGACACTACCTCATCTTACCCGATACATGTGTGCTTCTGACCTATTACAGCTTCAAAGTCAGTGTAAACCATTTTCATGGCAATGCTTCAGGATAGCTTAATTTAACCTGCTTTAATTTACATCCACAATGAAATTAAAGCATTCATAGTCAGCTACCAAATTTCAGCCGGGAGGCAGAACTTCCAGCAGCGCAGCCTTGCTCGCAACTGGGCAAAGATGGCCTAAGAAACTGACAGAGCTGACCGCTAAAAGAGCAACAAGGATAAAGGGTGTGTGCCAGGAGAATGGGAGAGTCAAGTCAAACATGAAATAACTTGGCCAAAGCTGAACAGTGCACAAGGCAGAGCCCAGAAAATAATGGATATCTTTCCAGACCACCTACTCCATTCAGGTAGATATCAAAAGCTACAGGTTTGTCTTGCCATAGTTCGCAAACAACTTCTGTGACCAATACACATTAAACCCTCCTACTGGATTCCCAGATCAGTTTATCAGAACAGCTGTCTACACTAAGCTGTCATGCCTGTGGTTACAGTACCCTACTTAACTAGACTCTGCTACTTCTAACAATATTCTCCCTTCAAGTCTCAGAAATGGCTATGCTGGCTCAGAACAGAAATCCATCTAGCCCCAAATCCTGTCTTCAACAATAACCAGAAGAAGATGCCAAGAGAAGAGCACTGAAACAGAAAAAACATACATACACTACCCTTGAGCACACTCTCAACCTTCAACAACTCCACAGTTTGGCACTTCATGGACAGTCTTTTGGAGGCAATTCCTAAATATTTAGGATCCTCAGTGGATTTCTATGCAATGAAATTATCCATTCTCATTTTGACCTCAAGTGAACTTTTATCATTTCCAATACCCTGTGGCAAATGATGCTTTTTTGCTTAAATGGTGCTCAAATCCCCCAACTCTTAAGATTCAAAGTCAGACGCTCAAGCCATGCAGTTCCAAAGCTAACCCAAACAATCTTTACAGCTCCAAACAATCTTGATGTTTTACCCCTGTTCACCCAGTCAAAAGTTGGCTTTGTTACAATTACCACATTCCCCTAATTTTCAATTATCCCTGCCCTCCCCTTTCACCAAATATTTGGCCTGAACCATCAAGAATGATGCCAACAAAGGCCACGAGAGTGAAACTGGCAGGGAAGAAAATTCTCTTTGCAAAAAGGATACTGCTTGAGGTAGCAAGCAAGCTGTCCATCTCTATGTCTGTTGTCTCCCTGTGTCAAGCCTCTAGCGTATAAGCAAATAGGCATCACCTTCACAAGACTCAGAGATGAGTACTAGCATTGAATCTACAGAACTCAGGTAGAGATATAAATTCATTCCACTTCTAAAGTAAAACCATTCATATAATTTTTGGTACCACGTGGCATTACCATCACAAGAGCAAAGATAACATGAACTTCTACCAAGGCTACCCGTTTGTCTTGCCATAACTCTGCAAACAACTTCTGCGACCAATACACATCAAACATTCCTATGAGGGCAGGATTCCCAGACCAGTTCATCAGAACAGCTGTCTGCATTAAGCTGTCGTGCCTATTTTTACAAGAATGTGCCATGGCTAATCTGGAACTGGGTGGGATTAACTCCCTACAGCTGCTGGTGCTGAGATTTCTGGCTCTATTTCAGTTGGCAAAGAACCACACAGGAATCTGAAAGACACAGTCACTACAGCGAAACTTCTGATGTTTTCGTCCCTGGACCTCAGAGAGCCCAAACACAACTCCTGTCAGAAATCCATACACCATTCAATTCGCACAAACAGGCATGTAAACTCAGGTTGTAGTTTTGTTACCAATTTAAGCTGCCCAAAGCGCAAGTTGCTTCTGCCCTTGCTACCTCCCATGGTTGGCTGTTCCCACTCCCTCTTGGATGCCAGCAGTACTGCTTGTTTGGCCATGTGCTGAGCTGGCTCAGGAAGCCCAAAGACAAAGGGAAAATAAGGAAAAGAAAAAAAAAAAAAAAGAAAAGAAAAGGAAAAAAGGAAGGAAAAATATCTCACAAAATCCAACACAACAGGAGAAATAAACTCCACCACAGAATGCCTTATCTGTCTTTCAGATCAGCTCCCAAGCCTGATTCATCCAGTAGCCACACAAAAGCGAATGCCTGCACCACAGAAGGAGGAGCTGCCTGCAAGGACAGAATTCTCTCTAGATCTAGGAGTGAACTAAATAACCATGAGACAGCAGCATGGTAGGCCTATGCTCATGTTCTGCTGAACTCAGCTGTGTTGCAGTGAAGGAAAGGAACAGCTTGGCTGGTCTGCCACGAACTGTCTGGGTAGATCATGATCCTGCCATGACTCTGGATAGCCCCTTCTTAAAATGATTTAAATATCTATAAACATTGCCACTTCAAGATTAAAAACATTAGTTGGTCTGACAGTGCACATTTACCAATTACTTCACCAATCTTTGGATAGTTGATCTAAGCCATTAAGCTTGCCTCAGCTTTCTTAATAGAGAACATACATTAGTAATAATGTGCCGTACAGAACCCGGACTAATTTCATAACAGCAACCGGCCATCTCCATCTCTGTCAGGTGGAAAAAAGGACTGCCTGGTACCCCTTGCCCTCACCTGCTGGAGAAACATAAAAATCTGTGTGAACCTAGGACACCTTATTCTCCACATACGAACTTTAAACAGGATTACCAGGGAGGGATGGGACACTTGCACTGACCATGCCTGCTCGATATTTGGGAAGCTTAAGTTGCTGGGCTTGCCTTCCCGGTGCATATCTGCAGTCAATTAGTGGTAAAAGGCACCTCCTGCAGAGCCCATCAAAGCTACCCCTCCCCTAACAGGGCTGCTGTACAGAGATCTGAAGCTCTGCCTTTCTCCTAGAGGGAGGCAGGGATTCCCTGCACCATACAACATGCTAAAAGATCAAATCCAGGAATCAAACTCAGATATCTCACTCATGAGATCACTAAGGCTGGCAGAAACATCGATTTTAATAAAAATCAAATAAAAAGTGAGCCAGTGAACCTTCAGAGAGCTGCCACAAGCAAAACACATACAGCTTCACTTTAAAAGACAACAGCAACAAAAAATCTCACAGCCACATCTGTACTAAAATACATTTGACATTGGCTATGTTAGCCATCCCACTCAACTTATTCCCAGTGGCACATGACTGCAAACTGCATCACCTTATACAGTAACACCTAAGAGTATTTGCCTCAAGAGACGGGTGACATGGCTGCACCAACCTTCCTTCAAGGGTCTTTCCCAATGAAAGAAAGCTTTAATTTGCATCTACAATACTTTTCTCTATTAGAGGCTGCCAGGGGAAAAAATGTTAAACCTGTGTATCTCTATGTAACCCAGTGAACTACACTGCTCAGTCCTGCAGAGAGAAGGAATCTTGTACTTTTCCCACTGAAACAACCATTCCTATCACTAGGATCACTGATCCAATGTCCTCAAAAATGAGGAAACAAGTCTATAGACGTCTATATTCCCATTTAACACCTTTAGTACACCTCCATTTACAGCTTCGACAGCAACTTCCCCACCAGAAAGCTTAACAAAGGAGTTCCTGAGACATGGCCAGTAATGTTACCCCAAACATCCCCTTCACACCTTCCATGATAAAAGTCATATTTAATGCCTCCTATTAACTAAGGACATTTTAGAACCAAGATCAGAGGCAATCTATAAGATAGTGCAAGTGAAGCTGTTGAAGTAGATTTTAGGAGTAAACAAAGGCTTAAGAGACTTTAGATGACAAAGAAAAAGCCACAATATCCGCAGTTAAACACTGTAGTATACTTTTTTAGGCCTTCAAAGCAGCTTTTTTTTTTTTTCCCTTTATCCCCTCCTTTTCATCTAAAGCATCCTTCTGTGAATAAAACAATTTTCTACCTCTTTTCAAGGCAATGGATTCCACTAATCAGAAGTAACTGAAAAAGAAAAAGTATAAAAAGAGCCACAAGAAGATGTAGCAGCAACCCCGATTCACCTTCAAAACTGGCCTTTTCCTTTTAGTTAAGGAGTTCCATCCTTGTTATAGAAACAGGGATGGTTATGTTCTCTAATCTTTAAGGAGGATGGTTTAAAAATCATTAGCAACACCTGCATCTGCAAATCATTTTGTAATGCTCTGAATGAAAGCTGATAATAAATTGCACTGACATTCATGGAACATTTGCAATTTCATCATTCAAGAGAACACAGGGATTCTGTAGGAGAAGCACAATAGAAAATCTTGTATGATAGGAAATAACATGGGTAGTTTGCATTTATATAGCTCCAACCACCTGAGAATATTTAAAATTCTTAAAAAAGAAAAAAAAAAAAAAAAAAGACATCAACTGTATCTCTGAATATTTTTCATCAGATTCTACAGGCTTCTTACCTATTCCAGATCAGAAAAGGAAGACACAAAACAGCGATATTTGTTTCGGTTCATACAGTAAAGTAAAAGGCAGAAGAAGAAACCAGTCAGGAATTCCTGCTCTACCTACTCCATAGCTGCTTAAATGCTGAAGTGCCAACATCAGAAAGAAAACATTTTCTAAAACATAATGAAGTGGCACAGAAATATTTATAAGCATTGCAATCTGGGATAGAGTTTAGCCTTTTAGCAATATATTCTGAACCAAGAGCTGAAATAAGTTGTGTAACATGTTGTAATTTATTCCTAATGCAAATTCTACTGTCACTTAATTAACATACAAATACTTTTTTTTTTTCCATTCAATAAGAAAAGGAAAAATTTATTCTATTTCCTAATGCACTCCAGTTAAAGTTCCCTTTGTTTCAGTTCTTCAAGAATGGAAGTGTTATAGTTTATTTCTTGACTTTTTCTCTTAACCTTATTTGTTGCAGGGATTTTGGGAAGTATAAACAAGCATAAATCAAAAAAACTTCTTAAAGTCATTTGGATTTAATTGTTTCCAGGAGAGCCATTCATATTTCAGCATTATCATGTTGTCTAGCCCCCTTCTAATTCTTCCCCAGCACTCAGAAAATGGTGAGCTGGGGAGCAAAGAGAAACCAGGTGGCTTATGAAAAATTACAACTTTTTACAGTACTTTCCTACATGCATCTCTAGTAGCACACTGTTCTAAATTTAATGGGATTCTGAATGCTCTGAAATAAAGAGAAGTATTTATGTGAAGCAGCATTGCCTGACTTGGTTGATTTACTGTTGGTAGAAAGAACTCATTAGCTGTCAGGCCAGTTGTTGAAAAGACCATAATGCCAATGCACAAAGTTGACATAATGAAAATAAAGGAAAGAATCTGGGCCAAATTCAGAGGCAATCTGTAAGGTAATGTAATTTATACCCACTTATGCTCAACTCAGATTCCCTCAGAACTTGTTCTATCCAATCTACTGATGCATGAGGGATGCAATTTATATACCGAAGAGTCAAAAATGCTATAAGGCCTCAAAGTTGAGGGCACTTAAAGTCATGCTTTCCTACATATTGCTCTCTTCATTAATCTGTCCTGAATTCTCCCTCCTTTTACGATTTCAGCCTGTGATTTATACCACCAAGAATGCCCGAGATACAGTGGGCCAAGTGAGAGTCTGGGTTTAGGTAAGTAAGTATGACTCTAAGGAAATCTAAGTTGATGTAACACAGAAGCTAAGGAAGCCAGGTGTCTATCACATGCACATCTACTCTGCCCATCAGTTAGATTCAATTTGAGATTTGGCTCTGCATAACCTCCATTATCACTAGCAACTGAATTTGTTACTGAAAAGATACCAGCAGTCACAGTTTACAAACCCACATTCTAGGGCCAGGAGGGACATTATGATGATCTAGTTTGACCTTCTGCATAATGAAAGCTATCAAATATCAGCCAGCACCCCCTACACTGAACACAGCAATGTGTTCAGTGAACAAGAAAGAAACGCAGTGTTGATTTCAAGACGCCAAGTGACAAAGGAATCTGCTGCATCCCTCAGCAATATGTTCCAGCAGTAAATTACCATTACCTTTCAAAACAAGCACTGTGCCATCTCTTGAATTTTACTAGCTTCAGCTTTCAGCCATTGGCTCTTTCTTTGTTCTACAAGGCTGGATAAATTTACTTCTGTATTCTTATAGAGAGTATACATCAGATTGCCTCTCAGCCTACAGTTTAGTATCTCACATTTTCTAGATTTGAATTCAAGAGAATATTGTAATTAAAAAAGTTTTAGAATGAGTTGAGCTTGAACTGGAAAATATTTATGTATGCTATCCTGATAAAAACATTTTCATTTGGAAGAGGAAACAGGACAGCTGGAATCTGGTGACCACAGCTTCCTCTTTTAGTTTCTGAGCACTCCAGAATGCTATCACTTTAAGTGTTTACTCTCTACTGGGCTATCTGAACATACTGGGAAGAAGGGACAGACAGCCAGGATTGCAAGCAGCTTGATTGTGAAGCCACTGCTCTTCAGTTCCTTCCAAAGGTCTCTGACTGACAGCTTTTCTGCTATTCCACTCAAAGTGAACACTCCATCACACACAAAAAATGTTGCATGTATCCCAAAAATACAGATTTTGTCACAATCTGCTAATACACAGAGGTATGTGGTGAGGAGTAACTCTGGTGGCAATGATATATGGTCATATTTTCTGGTTTCCTGTTGAACTACAAAATATTGCGTAATAAAAGATCCTCACACCTCAAGGGAAATCTCCTTTCAAATTCCATTACAACTTGAAGAGTTGCAGGAATGCGTGAGAAACACACAAAAGGATTCTCTGGAGTGGTGTTCTAGTCTTCTATCAATCAGTAAATGAGATTATCCAGAATGGGATGTTCTCATGTGTTTTACATTCTTGTTTCTAAGCCCTGCAAGAAGACTCATCAGCCAATACAGTACACCACTGTTGCTTCCAGTTCAAGAGGCTGGCATGCTAACCCATTTCGCACAGGAGTCCTTGATGCTGCCTGTCCCAACCAGAGAGATGTTAAAAGTTTACACTCTGCGTGAACGAAATGGCTGAAGCATAGACCAGCCTGATTTCTCTTTTGGTCAGAAAACTAACCCCTGGATAGCAACTAGCTGGCTCCCAGAGTTAATGTTTCTTTATTATCTGTCAGGATTAGCTGCTGTTCAAGTGGGATATCTGCCCCCTAAGAAAGGCACAGCCTTCTCACAGAAGCAAATTAAGCCACAAGGAAGTGCATCATTGCAGCGAACCACAAAAAGCAGACTGTCAAACACCGTTTCAGTGCTTCCTATCAGTTAATGCCTTTCATCCCACGGCCTCCTTCACCTCCAGACTTGGCCTCTGTCTGCATTTACACCTTCCCAGAATAAAGTCCTTGCTTCCCCCACCCACTTGGTAACCATCATTCAGCTAGTTTGTCTATGAGTCATCCACTTCAAAACTCTGCTGACTCACAGACCTCAAAAAAGCAACCTGCTCAAAGAACCTATGGAGATGACGGTACACCATCCACGCCTGTGAGGAATTCATCCAAGTTGACCCAGTCTCTTTACTGGTGAAAGGCAAGAAAGATGCAAGTCGTTTGTGACTCTTTATTGGTTTATAACCTAATTAGCTAAAGCTATTTATAAGCAAAGTATACTTCAATGGCCTGATTTCCAAAAATATTACACACCCCACAGCTCCCACCAAAGCTAATGGGCACTTCACAGTGAAAAATAACATAAGGCTACACAGTTATCTTTTGAAACAAGACTATACAGGCTGACTTCTTGAACCTACTGCTAAAAACTGTGACTTACACGTGATAGTACATGTGGTATTGTAAAAAACAATAGTTAAATACATTTCAGATGGAGCTGTCACTCTCAAGTTGACCATGCTCCTAGTGTCTTTACAGGGGAGGGACAAAAGGACCGTCTTGAAGGACAAAATGAGAGAACCAGACAAATTTGTCTTCTCTCCCTTTCACCCCTATAAAATTATTTGCACACTGGATGAGGTACCTGGATAGGTAGCAGGACCTCTTTAACCAGAGGATGAGGGCTTCAGCAGCTTCCTCAGCCATGCCTCCCACCATTTTGTGTCTCATTATAATACAAGCCACTGAGAAATATCTGGTAGAGATACTGTAAATCCACTTGATTTCACCTCAAGTGATGGTCTGGATGACTTCTTGGGGTCTCTTCTGATATTATGTACCTTTTAAGAAAATACTATCAGTTCATCAAGGAAATAAAAGAAATTTCTCACTGCCAGATTATCCTTCCTGCTCCTCCTGAACTCTACCAGAACTGCCCCTCCAAAAACTGCCTACTAAATGCATAGCCCAGCTCAGATCCATGCCTTAATACTGAGGTGGTTTACCTTCAACTCTCTCTAGCTACCACCAGCACCATTTCTCAGTCAAAAGTTACCAGGTACATCTACCTTCACTAGGACACTATGAGAGACACTCCTGAATGCTGGCAGCAGGACAGATCTAAGAGCTTGCTCTAATATCTGGAACTCACAATTACATGACATTAAAAAAAAACAACAATAAAGAAATGATGACAGGAGCGGTCATCTCCTGAATTAACCACAGGACTCATTGCTACAGCTCGAGTTTCTTCAAAAACTTCTTACTGTTCACATCCAAGAAAGACACACACATGTATAAATTAAGTATAAACTAATCAAGGTATTTCTCCAACAGACTGGATAGAAAGAAAAAACAATGATGATGTTTTTATTTCTCTTTGAAATTGTTTAGGAAGAGTTAAGTACCTTGTTTGACTACATGGCTGGACAGATAGATTAGCCACGCAAGCTTAATACTGAAATCGTCCAGAACTGAATATCCAAACCAGTTGGTAAATCCTCTCACTGTAATCTTCCTAGTTTTAAGAATTTATTCCTATCTACTAATTTAAACATCTACTTTTACTTGAATCATTTTTAAAAGACAAAAGACTGCATCTAATGGTTCTGAGTTGATGTAGAGCTGGTACGCCATCACCTGTAAAAATGTAAATATTATTTGAATGTTTTTCAAACAATCTAGATAACACTGAACAAAAAAGAAAACCTCTAACATTAGATATTTGATAACTTGTCTCTTATCTGCTTGATGTCACATTTAGGAAACCATACTTTGAAAAGTCAGCAATGTACTCCAACTTTAATACTTCTGCTTCTTGTACCCAAAAAACCTCGGCAAAATCATAAAAAGGAGAAAAATTAAAAACACTTGATAAATTTTCCTACAGAAATAATTTAAAAACCCTTCTTTACTGTTATAAAGTAAAATTAAATAGGACTAATATTTTATTTGAAAAATTCCACCCAACGTTTTTTTCACCCCCTAAAGAAAGATGTGCCAAAGACTGCTGAGTTCACTGGGGACTTGAAAGTTGCTATCAATCTCTACATTGAAAGCATTCAGATACTGCAGTGATGGGCAGCAGTATAAAACCCTAGAGAGAGAAAAATTGATAAAATACCCTCAGGAACAAGTTTCTTTCCAGGAAAACTTACTAAACCAAGGTTTAAATTGAAACTGTATTATTTTTCTATGTAGTGACAGTTTTTCATCTTTTAACTCTCTATTGCTTGTGATACACTCACAAAATGAAATTTCTTTTCTAAAGGCTAAATTCTGTCACTCCTCTTGCCATGGAATTATTCCTCATCAGATATGCAGTGCTGCAGTTTCAGCAGAGTTGTCCATGAGGTGACATTCAGCTGCAAGCACACCCAGACTGCAGGATAGTGACCAAAGGGAGAGCACCTCACAGGTCATCAGTATTGCAACACAGGCAGCCATCTGACCCAAGAAATCACTTCTACCAACAAGGGAAGAAAACTGGACAACTAAACATCTAAAGAAAAGCAAAAAACAACTAGGAAAAATTAAACAACTAAAGAAAAAATAAACAATAACTAAAGAAAAACAAACAACTAAAATCAAGAACAGGTTTTTTTCCCCCCTAGATGTCCGCTTTGGATATTCCCACTGCTAATGCTTAGTAAGCAACAGACACAGCAGCACTTAGCAGCAATGCGAGACACAAATTCAGAATTTCAAAATACACGTCTAATTAAAAAAGTCAATGATCATCAGTTGAGTGTTAACCCCAAAACCTCAGTCTATAAACTCCAGAAATACTCAAGACTGCAACCTGCATCTAAGCCTTGGGAGCCCTGATGAGGCTGGCTGTTACATCCCAGGCTTTCTAGAAGACTTTATTCTGATTTGTGTGTGTGACTTTTGAGCTCTTTAGGTATATCTGGGTTAGACACTCAAGCTTTTCCCTGCAATCTAGTGGGAGATTAATACTGGTACATATCCAAACACACATATTGAAAATTTAGATCCTTTTTGAACTTAAGTACTTTTTAAGGAATAATAAATTCCTGCCACTTAATATAACTATGAAAGCTGGTAACAGACCAAAGTAGGGAGTATTTTTCAAAATGCACGTTTCATAAAACTAAACTCTGCATAACTGCTAGAGAAGCTTCTGTCATATTTTCCTTCCTCTAAGCAAATAACCATCTCCTGACAGCCCTTGAATCCCGAACACTACAAGATTTATAAAAGTTAAAAAGATGTAAGGGAAGAAATCATGCCCGTCCTTATCATCTAATACAAGTTCCAAAGGCAAATGAACAATATAGTTATTTAAATCATTAACATCATGCTGCTAACAATATGCAGTGTTACAGGTTAAGAGATGCAGAGGTATTTGCTTTTGGAAATACATCCTAGCGCTGCTGCAAGAGTTCTTTCCTTGGTCTCTCAACCCTCTTTTTCCCACCTCCTATGAAAAATACAGTAGAAGTGAAAGAAGATTTCCCTGTCAGCTTGGAACTGCTATAAAAAAAAATAAAAAAGATGTAACATTTAAGCCCTAAGGAACTCCTGGTCTTCAAAAGTGTAAAGTACATACAGTTCTAGTTGAAGTTAATAGCAGCTGCAGGTGACCAGTACTTCTGACTCTGAGGCCTCAAGCTACTGTACAAAGCACTGTCCCCTTGAAATTTCAACCTAGCATTTATCAGCAGCCAACTTGCAAGACATATGCATCCCTTTCCCCCATAGTATTTACTTTCTAAAAGCACCAAACAGTTGTGAGAAACACAGCTTTCCTGCAATGTTACAGCCCCAGCAAAATGGGAAGCAAGCATGAAAAAATACCAACTCTAATCCTCACTGAGCAAAAGGCCCCAGCCATTGCACACAATGATATTTCCAGAGCTCTCATCTGCTGGGAATAGACTTGCTGTCTCACACTAACCTCAGCTGCTTTGCTCTTTTGTCCAGTTCTATTTCATTCCCCATGAAGCCAGCCAGCAACATCAGCTAAGATTTTATTTTTGAAGTGTCAGCACACTGACACTGGCACCTCCAGAGAGCCACATTGCAGCTTACTTCTCTTTGCTGCAAAAACCCAAAATCTTCTGACAGCAACACATGGCCACCAAACAGCAAATATGGAGAAATCAAAGCCCAGGGAAGCATAAATGTAGTTGTGAACTGAATGTGTGCAACTGCAACCCTAAATACTAGGAAAGAAAATGAAGAAATTAGCAATGCATGAACTGGGAAGGCAGAGTGACTCATTCTCAAGGTGATGGAGTAGCACGCAGTATATGGGTAAACAACAGACACTAGTTACCATCCACCATCCAGGCCCTGGCACCATCCTGTAATGCAACCTCGCACCAGGCACTTCTCCCCGCTTCTGTTCCTACCCACCTTTGTGAGCCTGCCTTATTTACATTGCTCATAAACTCCGCAGGCAAGGACTATCTCTTACCCTGGTTTCATATGCAGCTCAGCACAACAGAACTGCACAGTCAGAGGCAATCTGCAAGCAGTAAAATGCCACAAAGGAAAATAAGTAGGAAGAGTATGACTGGCTTAGGAAATACAACTGCAATATCTACATGAAAAGTTTTGACGGTCAAACGGCAGAACAAGCACCATGACTTACACGTAAGCATTAAGTGAAAGAAAAATGACAACCAGAAGAGCTCTTAAAAGGATGAGAAAAAAAAAAGCAAAGTGGGGGGAAATGCAGAACTGAGAGAAAATGTTAAAGGGGTAGATTTACTAAATCACAGAAGATGGACAAAGCATAGTAAAAAAATACAGCTTCTGGCTTTCCTTCCATTCATTTCATGCTAACAGAGCTCGCACATCATGCCTCAGCCTTTTCAAGGTCTGTCCTTGTCACCTAAGCACTGGATCACCTTTCTGCCACTCAGACTGGTTAAAAAGAAAGCACGAACTTACCTATCTCTACTGAAAGCAAATGAGAATGTGGAAATGAGAATTAAAGAGGAGGAAGGAAATAAAATTCATGTATCTCTACTCCAGAATAGCTGACTAGCACAGAAAGGAAGTTGCCCAGTGAAGGTTAAGAAATAATAAACAGCTAATATTTTACTCCCTTGCTAAAAGACAGAGATGAAGCATAAATGCCTACTTCATAGCTGTTGTTGGGAGCATGGCAACCATACTTCATTCCTCAACACAAATAAAAATCACAATCTACATCTTTGTGACCATTGGCACAGTTCCTTGTTCAGCTTTAAAAACAACAATAATCCACCATTGTTCTTAGCGCATTTCACATATTTAAAACAAAAACCTTGGAACAACATATTATCAACATCAGGAAGATCATCTATTTCTCTCCCATTCACAATGCACCTTTGAGACAAACAAGCCATGATTTTTAAAAACACTGCTACTTCCAACACAACAGTAAGGGAAGCACATATGATAATGTTACAAGCCAAAATGAGAGGAGTAAAAAAAGTAATGACAACAAAAATACCTAAAATAAATCCTGGCAAAACACACAGTGTCATGCATGAGAAAACCAAAGCCAGTTGGCTCCAATCAACCTGTATCTATCAACTGTTATGTAGCTAGCACCGACCTGTAAATACCTTCTTTGCTATTCCCTTGCCGATTAACAGGGTGCTGTAGATTGTAAAAATTATTCTGAAGGACTCAAACACACACCAGTTCTTGCACAATGTTGATCAAATCATGACAATCATTTCAAAGCACCCTTCTCATCAATGCTGACAGGAGGCTCCATAAGGGCAAATGAGGCTGGGGGCTGTGCACAGACACTGTTTGAAAGAAGTCATCCCCCCCCCCATTACTTGGAAGGATGAAGTAGTGAACACCTGGAAAAGGATGCAAAGGACTAAGTTTTTAATGTCTTCTGGAAAAGAAGCACTATTAGAATCTCTACAACAGTGAAAATCAGGCCCTGATCTGCCCCTCATGCAAGTGGTCACACACAACAAACACCTTTTTCACCCAGGCATCTTAGGACTGCAATCAACTTCACCAGCACTGAAACAACAGTGAATTCCTCTCCTCCAGGAAGCGTATCCTTTTATGCTGCTCCATCTCTCCACTTCCCCAACTAAAAGACTCAAGGCCTTCCAGGTGTAATGTTGAACCAGCTAGGCTGGTTCAGGCAAGTGTTCTCAAAGTGCTCTGTAATTCTGGATGCTCCATCTAGGAGCTTTATTGGCTACGGCTTCAAATGTTTTCAAGACCTCCACCTGTTGGAGTTGTGGGTACTCAGCATTTCTGGATAACCAGAGATTAACATGCCACCTTCTGCAAATGTTTTTCCTTTATTTTCCCAGCTTTGCCTTCACTCTTGCACCACTCGCACACTGAATTTGCTAATAAAGCAGCAACAATATTCTGCACCTCCAGGTTCTGTCCGAAAAGAGGTGTGGATGCTACGCTCTCAGTAATCTAGTACAGGCTTCTGAAGGCTGAGGCCATTATTTGCATGCAGCCATTACAGGAGCAAATAAGATGTTTAAGACACCTCTCAGAAGATTAGTTAATGTTTATACAGCTTGCTGAAAATTGAGATGACTGCTACATGTTAAGTATTACCATCACCAGGGATCCATTTAAGTAAATGCATGGCAGAAATTGAAGGAAACAAAACTTACTTCTATCCACCACAATTATTGCCAGACTTATGCATGCTAAAAACACCCAACAACCCATCTAGCACCATATATTAATGTTTATGCTATTAAATTTAGACAATCTTATGCTGAAAGCTTTTCAAACTACAAAGAATTGCATGTTGTGCAGGGACAACTGTATAAAATTACAGTGATTTTGTAAAACAGCAGAGATATAAAGCAGAAACTGAGTGGCCAGCAAGGCTTCTAAGTCACACAGATAACAAGTATGTCCTGGCAGGCCAGCAGTCTACAGCTTTCTCATGGCTGTTTCTAGAGACAGGAATTATACTCATAATTTCAAAATACAAGATGACTCAGTGCATTGCACATCTGTATCTGTGAGGCAACAGACAGGTGGGATCAGCATGTACCATTACTGCCATCCTGGAGCCACCATACATTAGCCAGATTTATTATTATCCCATCTTACACCATCAGCTGGCACCCATAGTAAAAGCACCACTGAACAGGACACTTTTACTGGAAATATTTGGATCAGTCCCTGTGTTTCTTCAGGACGCAAAAGCTCCAAAGAGATACAAAGAGCACAAACATGAAATCCGGCAACTGCAGTGCTCTCCCAGGCAGAAAGCTCCCAGCTGCTTTGCTAAAGGCCACAGCAATATGTCTGATTTGGACTTGTTTTCACAAAGGACTGTTTAACAGTACTTAGTGCAGCTCTATCTTGACACAGTAAATGTCGTCTTAATACAGTCTAGGTGAAGTATTCAGCTTACCAAGTCCTACTGCATGCTTCGTCAAACATCTGAAAGACTGCAGCGCCTCTGACTTTTTTCTAATGTCTTTCAGGTATAGAGTGGTAGTTTTCTTGAATGCAAAACCAGGCAGGGACTTGTATAAGAGCTATTGGTCTCATTCTTTACCTTACTCATTGTACTGTTCACAGCTCTCTTCATGACCAGTCTCCCTTTCCCCATCAATTCAGAAGTGTCATTTGCACACAAAACGAGTATATATTATACTATACAGTTACATACAGCAGATTGTAAGTTTGTGTGTATCAGCGAAGCCAAACATCAACAGCTGTGTAGACACATCTCAGCTGATACTAAAAGAAGTCTTGTGAGCAGTTCTGACATTAAAGTAAATACACTAAAAAACCTAGCTTTAATTAGGCTGAAAAGCAGATACAATTTTCTGGAATGAACACTGACTGAATGCTGCCGAAAACACCATCTTTGCACAATATCTTGTTCAGTTTGTCTTAGGAAGATAACATTTCCAAGATAAAATATTCTTACAAGCAATGCATCCCTGCTGTTTGTGTGTTCACAATAATCTGGATTTTGATTTTTTTTTAAGCTGTGTGTTATGCTTCATTAATATGAAATCACCATCCTGCACCACAGACACATTAGCTGAGCTTCAAGTGACCTAATTCATTTTTAATATTTCATAGTTTGTTAAAAGCTGAAATGAGAGATCACTAACACAGCTCTGACACCCCCTGTCATGAATCAAAAGATGTAGGGAAAAGGTCATGTACTTACTAACTGGCACTAAACCAAATTCATCATTCTAAAATGAAAGAACAGAAATGAAGACTGCATTTCCCATTATGCTTCTCTTCTCGTAAGAGCACCCATCAACTTGCACGATACCAACAAGCAAAATTTATTCATATGCCTGCTCCCCAATGAAAGGTCAGAGAAATGTGAGAAAGAAGAAATAAGGATTGCAGCCTTTGTCTGAGCAAGTAGTTCCCTCCGTTTAAAGCAAACTCAGCAGCAACAGCCTTTGAAGGCCAAAAAGAGAAACAATTCCCAACCACAAAAAGAAATTAACAAGTCCCCCTTATATGGCTAAGAATTGCAATGCTCCTTTTATATTTTTTTTTTTTTTCCCCACAGCTGGAAAAATTAGAGCAAGAGGGGAAAATAGAGCAAACTTTAAACAGGCAGTTCTCCGAGCACCAGGGAATTCACACAAGCACATCATTCCAGCTTTAAGAACTGCCAAATACTGTCTTTCTTAAAGGGAAGGAGGACATTACACCAGGTGAGTCCCCGAAATCTAGACTTTAACTCTCCTGCTGTAACTATGGATACCTAGCTTTAAAAACCTTTTGTGAGGCAGCAGTACACCAGGCTCCCTTATCTCCTCCTCTGGCAAAACACCTCCACCTGAAGCCCCCTAATCTCCTTTTATCTCACAGGTCACCAACACACCACCTCAAAGTTTTGTCAGCTCTGGCACTGTGAATCCAAAACAGCCCTCTGCCCTATCTACTGCATCTTCAGTTTGCCTCTTACCCTCTGGTAACCCCGGGGCAAAGGCTGCCAGCTTCTCACCCAGGAAGGCAACTTGATTGCACCTCATGTTGTTTCAAATAACCAGTTTCTTGCATGCAAGTCAAACAGGACCGTATGGCTGATCCAGTCCTGCTGCCTCCCATCAGTATGAGGCTGCATGCAGAAAGGTCAGGCTCTTGCACAGCATTGATACTGAACTTTGAATGGCTCAGCCTGGCTGGTCTCTAAATATAGCTGGGCACAGGAAGGGCTGTGAAAGGGGCTGGAGAAGGGAGTGGGACAGAAGCCAAATGAGCAATCAGTTGAATAAAACAACATCATGTTGGTCCATCCATAGGACTCTCCTGCTCTTCTCTGCCACACACTGCAGTGGAGCTATTTAAGTGCAGCTTCAGGATCTAGTATATTAATGCAAACTCACAGAATAAGAACAAACTGTTTGATTTATACCTGTGAAGGGGAGATACGAATCTGCTGAACAACTTTTCTTCTTGAAGAAATCTGAATCACATAGGAGTGACATCACTTCCATTGCATGACAGCCCATAAATCATCATCAACCACATGGTACCATCCATAAAGCATGTGTCATGGAGACACCAATGAGGAACAGAATATCAGAGCTTTACATTGTAAACATGCAATCTTGCCCAACTTCTGACTTCTGCTATGATCGATATAGGTCAGGTGGTTTATTTCATTCATTTGCATCTGAATGAAGTCAATACAATTAACACAGGAACCCTCATAGAAAATCTGTCCAAATAATTTCAGCTGCATAATTTTATCACCACAAATGAAACACTTAAAAATGTAAATATTTACTTTTTTAAATAAACAACCACATTTGATACTGTAGTTGACTTTACAACAAAGAATCACAGAGGGAATTTATTCCTGCCTGTGCAAGCAGGGAAACAAACAAGGAAGACAAGAAGAATGAAGGAAAAAAAAAAATCCTTTGCATCCAAAAGTAGAATAAATAACCTTTTTTTCTCTTATTTGACAATGTCAGGCCTGAAAAGTCTTTCAGCTAATAAAAACTTCTAAAAGAAGATATTCGACTTTACTGTAAACCAACAAAATCAAGCAGACAGTATGGTTGCAGGATTCAACAGGCGCCTCCAAATCTGCAACCGCAGATAGGACAAGCAACCCTTACTTCACTTGTCCATTTAGAAACACTGTATCTCAGAAAAGACCTAGGCAGAAAACTGACTTCCTTCAAACTTCAAAGAGGCTACATAGTATTCTCTCTTACGAATTAGACAAACACAATCAAACCCAGCTCTCCACTTCTCCTTTACTCTTAGTGGATTAACCATGCTTACTTTCTCACATAAATTGCTTATCTTCATTATAGGCACAGGGCTCCATGTGAGACATCTCCTATGGCAATTAGACTTCCACTATGTATAAATCATCTCTCAACTGTGGCAGAGACAGACAGAGCACCTGCTTCTTGCCATTCATTCTCTAAAACCATAAACCAGAATAATGATAAAGAGAAATTGTAGCCACAGAAAACTCAAAATGCTGTTAGACATCAGGTGAAGTATGTCCCCATCCACTCATACAATTGCAGAATCTTTTTGACAGACAGTTCTTTTGTATTTTTTTTTTCTTTAATATAAAAACCTGCATATTGTCCAGCTGCCCTGGTTTCGCCATAGAGAACAGTATGTGCTTTGTGGGCCTGATTCTGCCTTCCTGAAGGCAACTGAAGCTCTTTCATTGATATTTTTTTGAAAGGAAGCAGAACAGATCCCTCTCATTATAACTTTTATTCAAGAATATTATTGTTAATCAGCTGCTTAAAATATCGGTATGTCGTTCTGCATCAGTAGACACCATTCTCAGGCAGATACCCTGCACACTGAGAGTAGCCCTCTGTGTAAAAGTGTTTACTTCTAAACTTCCCTCCATCACTCCATCTTGCCCATGAGCGGGAAAGGAATTGCAAAACATCACTACACAAACACTCACAATATAGGCTGTGACAATATTCGAGTAAATCATTGTTCTCAGTCTCCCTTCTGTCCCCATCTGCAGTCATTGGTATGAAACAACTATATCATAAAAGCTCTTATTCACACATGCTTTTGATATTACACTATTTAATCACATACAGCTGTAGCTGATGAGACTGTTGCAAAACACAATTTTAATTCAGCACTGGAAGAAAGTTCTGGAGACACATTAACCATTTTCCTCTACATTAAATTTCTAACATTAAAAGACTTTTCTTCAGCATGAAGAAAATAATAAAAACAGCCCACTTGTTGGCTTTTTGGTTTTGTTTTTAAATCTGCTTCTCTTCCTGGACACTCTATTACGGGTTTGTTTGCAAGTGAACCTAAAGCGCCTGTCTGGCATGTAGATTGCAACAAACCCACTTCCCCAACACCAAAAAAAAATTATAATTAAAACCCCCTGCCTGCAATCATATGCAAAGGGAACGCTATCCAGGCTATTTGCGGCAAGACCTGAAATGAACTCCAGCATCTTACTTGGAATACATTTTTTCTTATCTGTTTTTTAATTCATAGAAATTCAAGAACTGACATTCCAATAATTTTAACCAAGATATTTGAATTAAAGTGCAAATATACCATCATGCTTACTTTGAAAGACCCTCATGAATTAAAAAGCAAACCAGTTCAGTTTGCACATTTTGAAGGGGCACCTTGTATAAAGTGTTCTAACACTAACAGTCCTATTAACACACAGCATTTGCCACAGCAAGATCTATATAGCCTAATCTGGCAAGTGCTCATAACTCCCATCTTTTGGTAAGGAAGTAAAAGATCTGCTTGCAAAATAAATATCTGTAGAATACAGTAACACACAAATGTTTGATAGAGTGAAAATCTAAACTTTCCCACAGGTTGGTTGGGGGGGGATGTTATGTGTTTTGGCGGGTTTATTTATATTTTTTTTAATTATTTTTATTTAAACAAGCTTGCATTGAAGCAACAGATGAATGGAGGAGAGGGGAAAAAAAAAAAAAAAAAAAATCAACCAAAAGATTCAACATTATTTTAATACATATCATGGTGTCCCTTATAGCAATGAAAGTATTTTAAACCAAGCATGTAAGGGTAAATGGCAAATGGTAATGGCAAACAAATGAGTTTGTATATTTCTGCATTTTTCAGAGGAACATAACTTTTACTTATTGTTTAAAGCAACTAGTAAAATACAAGAGTTAGATATTAATATTACTGACAAAATTACAGCCAGGCTTAAATATTTTTAAATGGCATTTAAACAAATTCATATTTCTTTCGGACAGCTCTCAGAGACATTTAAAACACACTGTGACATACTGAATCAAACAGAGGCTAAGTGTGAACAAACTTCATTCCTAGAAATGCATTTCTCTATTCGCAAGTGTTTGCCTTTACTTTGGCATGATCACATGGGCTCCAGCTAGACTTTTGAGCTCTGGCAGCAATCCAAGCTGCA
Source organism: Psittacus erithacus (assembly GCA_009867235.2). NCBI lineage: Eukaryota > Metazoa > Chordata > Aves > Psittaciformes > Psittacidae > Psittacus > Psittacus erithacus. The sequence continues at coordinate 205,044 of WYDI02048677.1, forward strand.
GATGGTTGGAAATGCAGCCTGAAATCAGTGTGTGGTTGATGAATTACTCCTTACACCTGACCCCTGCTTCACACCAGGCACCAAACACAATCTGAACACTACCAGCCAGAGAAGCCCTGTCAGGCATCTCCGTATCTGGAAAAATTTCTTCAAGGCCTTCTGTATGGCCAGATGGCCAAAAGTGGGGAATGCCATAAACTTGCTAAACAGAAACGTGAGTGACAAAACAGCACGGGACATGTAGGTACAAGGTGAAGAGAAGCAAGAGCTTTGCACTGATTCCCAAAACATGCTTTCTGAAAGACGTTGATAGAGTAAGGAGGGAGGCATGCTCGTGACATGCAACTGAGAGAGGTCCCCAATTCCTTCATGCCAAAGGATGCCCTAAAAATAGCAAAAAAGAAACATAACAAAACAGATATACACCCCCACATGTGTACCTGTAAAATTACTTAATGGAGCTTAAACTCTTCTGAGTTTGAATTTCCCAATTGTTTTTTGACTCAGCTGGGGTACGTATCTGCCACTTCACAGACATGCTCATTAAGCCATTCTTGCCTGCAGGCCAGTCTTCAGACTTTCCACATCCATAGAGACAGGATTTTATTCATGTAGGTGTTGGGAAATCACATTTCTTCCTTTTGCATGTGTTCACATGTGCATCAGGCATAGAGATGAAGAGGTATCGAGAGTACAGTAAATATCACCTTTCTGTTTGGAGTATTTCAGCCTTCTGGGTAGCAAAGTCAACACGATGAAAGTTAAACTACCAAACCATAGCTAATAGGTAAGAAATACTTGGAGAATGCATGAAGGCAAGCCACACAGAAATAGCTCCTAAACTGGCATATTTTTACCCCAAAAGCAGATACAGCAATCACAAACCAAACAATGCCCATCAGCAGTTAACTGTGGCACCTCCTCCTTTCCACACAAGTGATTCAGAATTTTTCAGTAGCCTGTTTGCAGAAAAAGCTTACCCCAGTGCTAGGTCTAGCCATAAGCTGCAGAGAACAAAGAGAAAACACAGCATCAACCAAATTAGAGACTCTTTCAAATATATTCAAGTAGATATGTTAATACTTTTCACATCCTTACATGATCTTTCATGGTGCTTAATTTTCTTTTTGTCTGTGCAAAATGCCAAAGAGAAAAGAATTTGCTTTGGCAAGCAAGAAACTAAGGAAAGAAATTCAGACCACAACACAAGACTTGGCATCATTAGCATTTCATATGTGACAATTTACAACATACTCCTGCAAACCAGTTGTTTGAAGAGTCATACCATCAGCAAGGATGCAACTAAGGAAATTCACTTAACATCTCCAAATAAAATCAAAAACTGCTACAGATTCTTATCAGATACACATGAGCTGAACCACCTCCATGCAATACTCTTTGCAGAAAGGACACAAGACTGCCCTTCACTTACAACAGTAATTAAAAATGTTTATTCTGAAACAAACTCTTACGACAACTGGACTCTGCTCTCAGGATCTGCCTAAAGAAGTTCCAACAGTGTACTTTCAAACTGCAATTCTCAGACAGCATCATGCCAAAATAAGAAGAATACCATTATCCCTTTCTTCAAACTCAGGGCTTGTCTTTTAAAAACCTATTAAATTGCTTGCACTTGTCTCTTAAAAATTATCCTACTTCCCCCCCATTTAATTTTTGGATAACAACAGGTTTGCTTAAACCTGCAATTAAAGTTTAAGCTTCATGGTGGCATCTGGTAATGAAGGAACATGAGTAAATTGGATAATAAAGAGTGCATGCTCCATGTTCCAAAAAGGCCACAAAACACTAAAAACTTACAGCAATTAGACAAACATATGGAATCCATTTTTTCTATTTATAATCCCATTACCCATATAGCTATTCATCTACACCATTTCTGTGCAACAACGAGCTAGCTATGTTAGAAGACACAAACATAGACTGTATGCTGAGATCTTGAGCAGCCCTGTGCGTGAGAAGGACGTGATGTACAGTAACACGGTACTTCTCAAAGAACAGAGACAACGTCACCAAACAAGCAAAGCAAAAACAGCGCTTCACCCAAATATGCTGGGGAACATGGATTTCCAAACTTTCCTTGTTGAACATGCTGCAGCACTGCATTTCACAAGTGATACACAAATGCCATAAGGAAGCCTAGAATTTCTTTCATAATTATAAATGAATGGCACTCCCCCTCAGCGTGCATGACTATGGGCATAAGAACACATTCTTTCTGTAGAGCTGAATCCTACCATGCAGCTTTTGGAAAACAAAAAGCCAGAGTTCATAGGATGGCTGGAATCATACAGGGGTTTATTAATACGTGTTGCTCCAATAGGTATGATAAAAGATACAGCTGTCCACCACAACAATATTTGATTACCTGACTATTACCTTTAGAAATACAATGCATCTAACTGCTTTAAAATGTCTCAGAAGCTGATGACTAGCTTTAAAGTAACAAAATCCAGATGCTGCCTGTCTGCACTACTCTAAACTCTTAAGGTCTATAGAGGAGAAATACTTGTACACATATGTGTATACATACATGTATTTATATGTTTATTATTTAGGTTTTACATATGCACTTAACTATGGAGCAAGGAAAATAAAAAAAATTGCCACATAAAAACACATTGCCAACTTGAAATTTACCTGTTCTTCCAGTAACAGTGCATGTGTGCAAAGGCAGACACACATGACTTTTCCCAGGGTTGATAATTTTATATACCAGCTATAAAAGTGGTTTAGATTATTTTTTAAAGCATGAGTTAAAAAAAGGCTATGGTACCAGAAAGCTATTGTTACTATTTTAAGCCCAAATACAAGGTTAGTTTTCTCAAAAAGCTTATTTTACAAAGTTTAAAAATGAGCAAAAAAAGGAAAAGGGAAATAAAATAAATAAAAAAAAAGACTGGCAAAATGTAAGCTATGTGAGTAAAAGGCATGGAATGTCCAATATTTCTCCTCCAATACTCGAGGCTATTGTTCTTTCAGAAAACCACCATCAATTGTTTCATGTCCTTGGCTTGCCAGGTTTTGAGGAACAGCATCAGCCTGCCTCCCCCAATCGCCCAAACAGTTAAAGCTATAGGCAGTATTGCAGTCAAGCTAGTGACAGGATGCTGCTGCAACAGCAACAATACACACTAAATGGTCACAAAGGTAAAATGCAATTTGGATCGACCTTGAAAGGAAAAGAGGGGGAAAAAACCCAAATCAAACAAAAGAATGCACTACCCCATATAAATCGGTCTAAAATACAAAATTTAAAAAAGTCTAAACTTTAGACAAAAAAAAAAAATCTGCACGACACAAGAAACAGCAGAGCAAAGAAGTGAGAGCTAACCCTGACATGAATTACAAGGCTGTAATCATACTGAGTGGTTCTGGTGTCATTGCAACTCCAACCAGCCTGAATTGCCATTTTTCCAATTAGTTAATTTATATAATGCAGTAGGGCTATAAACATTAACAGGAAAGTAATTTTTATTAACAAGGAAATACAACTTATTCTTTCAGGATTGCAGACAGATCAACATCCTTCAAACCAAAAGTCTGGAGAAGTCAGCCTCCCCTGTGGCACTTCACCACACACAGACGCACATGTCAAATGTCCCATGTGCTAGATTTGCCACAGAAGCACAATGTGTGTATGTGCATGATATGCCGCACATACGTGTGCACCCTGCCTATTCCCTCCTCCCCCCAAAGGACGTACATTTATTGACTGAAACTGCTGATCTGTGGGGGCGAGGTCACGCTTCAAAACAGTATTTTTCCCCCTTTTTTCTTTTTCTATATATTTTGGGGTTTTTTAAATGCAGTGTTCTAACAGGGTTTGCAAGCTTTCAGTTTAGGGCTTTCTTTTGTTACTGTCCCTTGGTCGCAGGAAATCTTTTCAGAGAGTAGACTATTATACAATGGCATTAGAAAAATAAAGCTTTAATTAACTAACTCATGGCCAGGTAGCACCGACTTCCCTCAGTCTCTTTAGAAGACGCAGGCCTGCTTTCCAGTCTGGTAGCATTTTAAAAATTATTAAGGGAAAAAAACAAAGGAAGAGTCCGCGCTTGGATACGCTCTCCAAAAGTAGCTATCCTTTACTCCTAAACCTTTTAAATACAACAGAGTACTGCCGTATCGTCCTCAATATTTAATTAAATATTAAAACGCTGAAACAAACTCCACCAGATTTACACTCGGTTAGCTCCAAGCTCTCCTCCGAGCTCCACAGCATCTCCTCTCCAGCTGATCAAAAGTTTGAGTTGCCACAGACAGCTTTCCTAACAGCAAAAATGCTTTTAAGCTCCGAATAGACTGCAGAGATCACTGGAAGAGCAACCAAAAACAGTGTTTTGCGCCTGATACTGACCAGAGCAATCTTTATCCCGTGCCATAGTAAACACACTACCTGCCCGGTGGTACGACAGCGTTAACCGCAGCGGTCTCCCCAAACAATAAAAGGAATTAGCCGACGCCAGCAGCCCTTGGGGAAAAATAAATAAATAACACAAAATAAAGAAAGAAACGAAGAGGAAGGCAGACAGTAACCTTTCTGCCTCGCTCATGCCTGCCTTCTGCCTATCAGCTCGGCTCTGCGTGACACCGAACCCAAGGAAGCGCCTGAAAAATCGCCGAAGAGGCGAGGCGAGCCCGCAATTCGCGCCGCTCCCTCCCCAACACCCACCGGGCGCCTGGCCTCGCCGGCCCCTACCTTGGTTTGGAGATAGTGGGGGTAGTAGTAGGTGTACTGGGGGTACATTGGCTGCTGGTCCAGGCGTTTGCCCATGTAGCTGGAGTCCTTCTGGCTGGTGCAAGGAACTCGTTGGCAGGGTGTAGTGCCCCAGGGCCTTTCTTCCTCTCACGCCGCTATTCCTGACAGCGCGGGCGACGGGGGAGGCTGCCGAGACTTCCTCGCCGTCTACCGCGCGTTACTTCCAGCGCAGCCAAAAACACGGCCGCACGCACACATACGTGTGTGTGAAGAGAAGGGGGTGAGTGAGCGGGGCGGGTGGAAGCCCCTGCCCAGCTGCCCGCGGCGGAGCAGCCCGCCTTCCCCGCTGGCGGCAGCAAGCGGCGTGCCTCCGGCGGCGGTGCCTGCTGCCCGGTTCGGGAGGAAAACGTCCTGCGAGAGGAGCCGGGAACACAGCGCAACTCCAAGCCTCCGCAGAGCCGCTCGCTCGCTCTTCACGTCCGCTCCTCGGCTCGCCCCGCGTTCGAGCCCTCCCCTCTCGCTCCCCACCCACCCCCCTTCCA
>WYDI02049435.1:0-30472 GCA_009867235.2 Psittacus erithacus
CATGGTTTAGTGTGAGGTGTCCCTGCCCATGGCAGGGGGGTTGGAACTAGATGATCTTAAGGTCCTTTTCAACCCTATCTATTCTATGATTCTATGATTCTGTGACTTACTATCTGCCTCCTCAGCACTTGGACTGAGCAAATTGCTCATTTTTGTGTCTGCTTGTATGGCCCAGTTTAGGCATGTCTGCAGCCCAGATTAATTGATGTTATGGGTCATGACCTTGTTTAATCTACAAAAGACCTGTATTTGTCTGTGCCTTTTGATTCTGAGTTATTTTGTATGTTTAGTGGAGCTGGTTTTTATTCCCAGGGATACAGAAGCATCCCTCCAGCTTTGGGCCCTCAGACAGGAATTTGTTAAGCAGGGTAAGGATGAGAAGGATCTTAACTGGGTAGAAGGGGAAACCCCAGCATCAGTAACTGTAAAGTGGTAGGGACAACTGCCCTGATCTGAAGTTGAAAGGATCATCAAGAAAAACTACAAATCAACATTTCACAAGAGTTTCAAGAAGTAATAGGAGAAGCCACATTAGAGTTAAATCCTTCAATGCATTTGCTGCAGTATTTTTCATCCTCAGATCAAAGAAGATGAAATATAATGAGTGCTGAATAAAGCAATCTTATCTGTAACTGAAGTCTTTTGAGGAATAGAAGCAAATTTTAAAGCCTAAAATAGAAAATCTAGTGGAGCCTGTGAATATTACCCAATTCTTCGAACTTGTTCTTAGGCTGTGTTGATTTTTGTTTTCCTTCACTTGTTTTCCTTACTCCCCTGCATTAGGCAGTATTTGATATCATCACCTTGTTGTCATATTTGCTTAGGGAAATAAATCTGTCACAGCAGTTTTCTGTCAATACCCTGTCTTGGGTTAGCAGCATGTGCCTAGCTCTGGCACTGTAGGATGATGTCGCTTTTGCTGATAAAAAACTACTCTTTTCATTATCTGTTGAAGAATGAACTGCATGCTGGCATTACCCAGATTTGGAAGCCAAGTGTGTTGTCACAGACAGAACTTGTGGCAATTTTTTGAAGACACAGTTTCAGCCTATGTGTAGTGTTCATAATTTCAGATTTCTTTGGAGCATAAAATTATTCCCATTCAGAATGAATTATCTGATGTTCTGTGTTTTTTTCAACCCTATTTTTTATTTTTTAACATTTATATGTACAAACACATATATAGTGTTAATATTCCAATGTAGTGTTGTCCCTATATGTAGGAGCATCCCCACAGGGAGCTGTCAGTATCTTTATTTCTCTCTCACCTGTTGCTTCATTCTCATTTTGCACTGCTTGATGTACTGATGATGCAGAGGGAGTAGTGGTGCGAGGATACTGGTTATATCGAAGTTGTTTAGTGGTTACCGGTACCAGACAGTTTGCAAAAAGGTATTTCTGTAACAAGAATTTAAAATAGATCTGAATCAATCTACTAGGTTAGGTAGTAGCAGCATTTGTGAGGCGATATATCCTGAGAACAGATAACGAAACGGGTGGAAATGGCAAGGACTAAGCAAATGAAAGTGTCTAATCAGCTAATGAAAATTACTTCATGGCTGTAGCGTGAAAGTGGTGAATGTAACCTTGGGAATAGCTGCTCTGAGTGTTGTATCAGAGGTTAAAAATGATAGCTCTGCTTCCACCAAGATACGGAAAGCAGAGATTCAGTAAATCCCAGAGCAAATAGTGTGTGTGAGAGGATGGAGGCCAAAGAGGGTAATGTGTGTTAGTCTACATACATGGATCCACATAAATCTTTCTTGTTGCTTTATGTTTGCCAAGTCTAAGTGCTGAGTCCTGCACTTGGGCCACAACAACCCCATGCAATGCTTGGGGAAGAGTGGCTGAAAAGCTGCTTGGTGGAATAGGACCTAGGGGTGCTGACTGACAGCTGAATATGAGCAGCTTGTGCCCAGGCAGCCAAGAAGGCCACAGCATCCAATGGCCATGGCAGGGCCGGGGCAGTGATTATCACCCCCTGTACTGGGCGCTGGTGAGGCTGCACCTTGAATTACGTGTTCAGTTCTGGGCCTCTCATTACAAGAGAGATATTGAGGTGTTGGAGTGCAGCCAGAGAAGGGCAACGGAACTAGTGAAGTGTTTGGAGCACAAGTCTTATGAGGAGGAGCTGAAGGAACAAGGGTTGTTTAGTCTGGGGAAAAGGAGACTCAGGGGGAACCTTATTGTTCTCTGCAGCTGCCTGAAAGGAGGCTGTAGGGAGGTGAGTATCAGTCCATTCTTCCAAATAACAAGTACAAGAGGAAATGGCCTTAAATTGTGCCAGGAGAGGTTTAGATTGGATATTAGGAAGAATTTCTTCACTGAAAGGGTTGTCAAACATTGGAACATTCTGCCCAGGGAAGTGATTGAGTCATGATCCCTGGAGGTCTTTAAAAGACCTGTAGATGCAGCACTTAGGGATGCGGTTTGGTGGTGGGCTTGGCAGTGGTAGGTTAATGGTTGGACTTCATAATCTTAAGGGTCTTTTCCAGCCTAAACAATTCGATCCTATTCTATGATTCTAAGTCAGAGTTAATGGGGTTGCTTTTTGGTTGGTTGTTTTTATTTTGTTTTAATAATCATTGTCTCTGTTGAACCATTCAGCTCAGTTTTGCACCATGTGGAAAATTCCTCCTGAAATAAAACTCCTACCTGCAGCTTAGCTGGCAATTTAGGCTTTGTAATCCAAAATATCATTAATAATGTTTCCATTTGTATTATTTTTAAGAAGAAGATATCTTTTTAGGCCAACGAATGGGCTGAACAGAGAATAAGTAAACTGCACATCAGTAGGTCTGAATCAACAGCCTCAAAGATTTGATGGACCACATCAAAATAGATGGGGTAGTAATAGCTATGAAAGGGGCTTTGTGACACACTTAAGATCAGCAGTGGGCCAGTAAAGTGTGAATATGAATGACCTGCAGCTTCTGTCAGGTAAGACAGAGGAGGCAGGCAGAATGCCAGACTCAGGATGCCAACACCAGTTTCCTCCTTCCTCAGAAGCTACTCAATTTTGGGCGAAGGACTCAATTTTGAAGCAATTTTGCTGGGCTGGAGAGCTATGAGTAACCAAGCTGGTTACTTTGTCAGTACATGAATGAGCCTAAAAAATTATAATCCCACTGTCAATCTGCTGACTGAGCTATCTTTTCCTGTTTGTAGAGAATAGTGCTTTGAAAAGTTAATTTGGGGTACTTGGCATGACCTTTTCCCTTACCCTGCAGTAGGGTGGGGAAATCTAAGGAACTATCTGGAACACCAGCTAACAGCCTTTAATCTAAAGCAAGAAATAGGATGACAGAAACTTCTATCCCCCATAATGAACAGGCCTACCAAACTGGATGTGCAGTTCTCCCCAGCAGACAGACAGACTGACTGCGCCACTGACTTTCCAAGAAGTGTCATCCCAGGATGCTCCCTTTTGTTTCAGCATGCGTGGCTGCACAGGCAGAAAAGATACAGTCCAGGAACATTTTGGCCAATGCTCTGGCTGACATGAGACCATTTTTAGCATTGGTACTATCTTTTAATTTATGCCATTCTTTCTGGTTTTACTGCTTACAAATCCATTTGTAAAAACTATGTTACCAGAATCCATGTTGATGAGTGCTACGCTTAACACAGTAGTGCTTGAAGAGCAACCAAGAGCAGGGCCCTTGTATGATAATAGTTATTGTTGAAAGAAAGTGTGCCTGAAAATACTTTCTAAAGACCAAGCATGTGAGAAGACAACAAATACTAAAATGACTTTTAAGTGCTTTAGCACTCTGAGACAGAGTGAATCTAAGGTGAAGAGACCACAGACTGAAGATCCAGGAGCCAGCAAGTTCAGGGAAAGATGATCCAGGCAGAACTGTAGGAAATCTGAATTCCCAAGGGCCCTGTTTCAGCAGTTTCTGCGGCAGTTTCTCTTGGATGAAGTCCTTGGCTTTGTCCTCCCTTCCCAGTCAGTCCAGAGCTATCATGTCAGTCTTAGTTTTCTGCAGAATTTTATGCTTTCTCTCCCAGTGCAGTATGCACTCGCTCAACCACTTCTGCAGCTCTTTTCCATGTCCTGGCTAAGTATTGAGCTGTCTGAAAAGTGCACTTTCCTCACCAGTGGATTGACCCAGACATGATGTTGCAGTGAATTTAGTTTGAATGTGGCAAGTGCTGCAGAAATGGCACAGTAATGGGAAGATGAGCTGGAGTCTGTCTATTGCCATCCTCTAGTGGCAGGATTGTTGGGAAAGCTATGTGAAAAGGTAACACAAATGTTGAAGAGGCTCCAGGAAGAGCCTGGCATTTGGCAAATGTCTTTCTTTGCAAACTGACAAATTAATAACTGATGGAATCAAAACTGGAATCCTGCAGTGTCACTTCAAGAGTTGATAGTAGGAGCAGAGCAGCACTTTAACACTTTGCCTGAAGGGAGTGAAAAAAAACAAAACCTGTTGTGAGTTAAAAGGGGAAATGTTCATCCTGTAATTGCCTGGCACAAATGTCTCATTTACAATAAACTGCCGGTTGCAATTTTCAGCCTTCAGACAGTAGCGGTCTGGTGTTCAAGACTACTAAGTACCAAAAGTTGTGTGAGTCAACTGGTGTTGAGAACTGTCTGAAAAGAAAGTAGCAAGACAAATGTTTTCAGTTCCATGTCTTTGGTTAGCAGGATGGACGTACAAAAAGAAGGCGGCAGTCCTCTTTCTCTTTGAAAGCCCACTCAGAGATTTTTAGAGCTGCTTTTAAAACACAAAATCAAATAATTTTATTACATGCAAAATGAGAGCATTTGATTTTGAAGCTTTTGAGACATGGACAGAAAGGCCATTTGAGACAGTGAGGTTGTTCAGAGTTTTAATGTTAACCTGTCTATTTCAGTATGATATTAACTTTCCCATGTTGTGATAATTACTTAGTTTGCACTGCCGCTTTTAAGACATAAAGGGCATGTCATGTCAGGTAAGGTCTGCATCAAAAGATTCAAGAAATCACTGTGTATTGTTTTGGGTTTGTTTTCTTTTTAAGTCATCAGACAGCACTTTTCCAATCTACCAATGGAGAAGTTTATTTTAGGCTGAAGGGAAGAGAGGCTGTTTTGAGATGTTTTCAGTTCACTTGAGCCATTTTTGCTTGCTATAGCTTTAAGTCATAAATTGATTTAAAATATATTAACAATTGCTGAAGGTTGTGAATAGACATTTGAAATGCTGTTTGAATGAGTGTGCGCTTAGTGCCATAAGGTCCTCAGGAAAAGATTATTCTAACAGGCAAACATCAAACCTTTCTTCTTTTCTTATTTTTTTCTTTTTTTTTTGTTTCAAAATGTAGAAAAAACAAACCAGTCAGTACTCCCAGCATTTTGATGGGCAGTCATGCCTCTGAGGTGATCATCTGCTGTTGCCTTCCGGGGACAGAGAAATATCAAAGCAAATAAATAAAAAAGGCCCCTGAATGTGATTTGGGACCACAGAAGAGCAAGAAGCATGTCCTAGAGATTAGCTTGAACCAAACTCTACCATGATCTGAAAAAAATTAGGAGTGCAGATTCCAACGTTCGCAGAAAGATAAAGGAATGACTGGACTGGCCTGACACCTAACAACCAGTTCCTTGTCCTCTGAATTGGATCAATCTCTTTGTGAAACCAAAAAAATCATATGGTGGACGAGCAAAATGTCCCTCTAAACCTCCTTGGCAGTAACTCATATAACTGAATAGCAGCTCTAGACTTTGAGACTGGCTTTGCCTCTTTATTGAGATGGTTGATCTAAGGTGAATGGATAAGTTCTTTTTAGCAGCCTGTAGTGCAAGTGGTAGTCTGGTCTAAGTCTGAGTGGAGCAGCTCCTTTCCAGATCAGACCAATTCCAGGAAATGAGATAATTCAAGGTAAGCTCTTTCCCATGGGGATAGTTGATCCAAACTGTTCTTTTTCCATCACTTTGGTAGTCCCAGCTGTTTATATTTCTTCACTTTGGGTTCTGATGAAGTAAATTCTCTTTTGTAGCGATCTTTGCTTCAAGTGTGCAGTAAATGGCCCAGTCTGTCCATATTTCTCTATACTCTGTATTCCTCTATATGTCCATGTTACTCTATCCGTGATGCAACTTTTCAAATCTGACTTTTTCATACTGAAGATACTAGAATGAAATTTCATTGTACATATTGTATACCATGTTTGGTATATTGGTGATGGTTGTCTGCTCTAGACTAATATTTGTCTGGCTGTATGTATGCAGTGTATCAGCAACTGTAACATTCCACTGGCATTTCTTCTGTAACATTTTTCTTTGTTTAGGATCATTCCAGTAAGAGTCCATGACCAAATACATGGTCTTTGTCAAATAGATACTGTTTTGTACCAATGCCAGCAGTCAAATCTGAAAAGAGAGGAGACTGGGCGGAAGTAAGCTTAGGTTTTATAGTGGTGTTTTATTCCTGTTGCATGTGCAAATACTTCATTCCTCTGTCCACAAGTTCTTTCAGCTTCCCAGTGAAACATCTGCTCTACCCAAAGCAGGGGTCTTTCAAATGAAGGAAGGTTTTGTGTCTGCTTCTTTCCATTTTCTCCCTTGGGGACATAGGTAAAGCCGCAGTCTCATGCAACTACTGTTAAAATGTCACAAAACCAGATGACCTGGGACATACATAGAGGAAATTCTAGACAAAACAAGTGTTTTAGTGTTCTTATGCTCTTAGAAGTCACCTTTACTGCACTAGCGTGCTACACACATTTTCCCTGCCTTCAATGCAGCAGTTGGAAGTGGTGTTGCTATAACAGAATGCAGTAAATTTTAGGAGGGGGGAAAAAGGGCAGAAAACAAAAATTCAGGACCACCCTGTTATTTCTTGTTTGCTTTTCTGAATGATGATACTGCGGATAGTTATGTGCTTACTTGACTACCCACATGCTATGTTTTCTGTCCTACAGCCAGCAGACAAACAAGTTTTGTGAGGTGCACTCATGTTGTATTTGTCTATGTTGCACTTGTTCACAAACCTTATTCTTTACAGGTTTTTTTACCTCTACTTCCTGAGTGACACTTCTGTCACATTTTTGGACTAATGTAATAGTGGTTGACATTTTTATATCCTGAAGGCTCGAAGAGAATTTTAGTATCTGTAGAAAAAGGTGCAAATCTGGAAATGTATATATGGATCAGGGTAAATCATTTTACTTCATTTCCTGTTAGAAACACCCTCTTTTTCCCTTTAGATGTAGCTTCTCCTAGACAGCTGTTCCAGCATAATAGAAAATGCCATTACTAATAGGAATCCTCCCTTATCCTTTCCACTGAACTGATGTGACATGATATTCAGTCAAAATAAATGCCAAGGGCAAAATAAATCTTTCAGGAAAAACTCGAATAGCTTCATGAATCCAGAAAGCAGTGGCTCCACAGTGGTTGGGTGGAAGGCTAGCAAGCAACTGTTGTTGCTTCAAACATGCTTTTCAGTGAGAGAGTCAAGCAGTGGGAGAGTCAAGCAGTGGGAGGGGAACATGTATAAGTGCCTCCAGTAAAGGAGGGCATGGCCCATCCTGATGTCTGACGGGAGGAAGGTCTGCAGAAGATGGGTTGCTCTCCATACCATTTCTCTTCTTCTCTGGTGATTATTCCTTTTTATGTGTCTTTGAGACTTGCTAGATTTCTACTGGCTGACACAGGTCAGGAGACATCTTCCTCTGTCCAGGTTAATTTGGTGGATTAATACAGAGGATTGCAAGGTCTTGTGTGGGTTTGTACAGCAGAAAGCAGGCTCCTCAGACAGATTGTGCACATGTGTTTATTAATAATGCTTCGAGGTAACATGGAAATGTCAGCAGACAGATGGGCAGATCTCTAAATTTTACACTGTGGTAGGTATGTGGGAGTCCTGCGCAATAATTGGCCAGAAGGAATGGGAAGGTCTCTGTGGCCTCAAAGAGCCCTACAGGTTGGGCGGCCAAGGGATTCAGAGCAGCCCTGCAGAGAAGGGCTTGGGAGTGTTGATCGATAAGAAACTGAACATGAGCTGGCTTTAGTGTGTGCTTGCAGCCCGGAAAGCCAATCGCATCCTGGGCTGCATCAAAAGGAATGTGACCAGCAGGTCAAAGAAGGTGATCCTGCCCCTCTACTCGGCTCTCGTGAGACCTCACTTGGAGTGTTGTGTGCAGTTCTGGTGTCCTCAACATAAAAAGGACATAGAACTGTTGGAACAAGTCCAGAGGAGGGCCACGAGGACGATCAGGGGACTGAAGCACCTCCCGTATGAAGACAGGCTGAGAAAGTTGGGGCTGTTCAGCCTGGAGAAGAGAAGGCTGCATGGAAACCTCATAGCAGCCTTCCAGTATCTGAAGTGGGGCTACAGGGATGCTGGGGATGGACTCTTCTTTAGGGACCGTAGTGATAGGACAAGGGGTAATGGATTTAAACTTAAACAGGGGAAGTTAAGGTTACATATAAGGAAGAAGTTCTTTACTGTGAGGATGGTGAGGCACTGGAATGGGTTGCCCACGGAAGATGTGAATGTTCCGTCCCTGGCGGTGTTCAAGGCCAGATTGGACAGAGCCTTGGGTGACATCGCTTAGTGTGAGGTGTCCCTGCCCATGGCAGGGGGGTTGGAACTAGATGATCTTAAGGTCCTTTCCAGCCCTAACTATGTTGTGATTCTATGATTCTATTAATTGTGACCCTTCCACTCAACTTTCCATGCTACTTTGGGTGACATCACTTCTGCCAAGGCTCAATTAACTCATCTGTAAAACAAGGCTAATCAGATTTACTTACCTTATGGAGATTAATTTATTAAGTTTATATTGCAAAGCAATGTGAAAACATAAAACATTATGGAAATGTTGAGTGGTAGCCGTTTTATATTAATTTTGGTTTTGAGTCCCATCACACGTAATGTCAATGAGCTTCTGCAAATTATGGCAGCATAAGCTAATCAAAATGTAGCATTTTCTAATGCTGTTTTTATTTTGCAATACTCTTGCTAGTTTTCCAAATCAATATGAGTTGGCTAAATAAACAAATGGCCTACCTTTTGTTTAGCAACACAGGCCATTTTAAAGTCTGCTTTGGGATCTGGCTGGGAGTGTCACATTTTTCTACTCCCTTTATTCAGATTGTCTCACAGTTTTAACCCCTCTGTTCTTTACTCCATCTTGCTCTTCCTGTGTTTTTTTAAAAGTGATTCTGGTGCACTTAAATCTTTTGGGGCCTTGATTTTAACTCGCTGGGTCTAGTGCTATCACTTTCAATGATTCTGTTTTGAATTTCACTATATCTTACCATCCTGACTGGTAGGTATAAGCTCAGTACTAAATGTTTACATGGATCAGTAGACCCTCTGGGGAAAAAAGAAGCTCTTCTAGTTCATCTACCATGGGATACGGTGATTAAGTGTACAGGGCTGAAAGTTCTTCTTTGCTGTTCCCTGTTACGAACAAATATGCTTTCTCAAAACCACAAGTTGGGGAGTAGGCAATACTTGGCAAAAAATCTTCCATTAATAGCACTTGCTGGAAATGTCTGTGCATTATTCCTGACAAATACACTACAGGACCCTGTACTCTTCAATTTGCATTCTTTAAAATGGACAGAAAAAAGACTTTGTCGGGGAACCTAGGTGTCTTTTTCATGAATCTGTTATAAGAGACAAAAGTCCATCCTGAGCCACTCCAAAGCAAATCCCAGATGATCTTGGAGTCCCAAAGGTGGGTTGTTCAAGAGAGAAAGGTATTAACAGTGGCACAGAGGGCATGAAGTCCACTGCACAGAGATTGCTGTCTTGGTCTTCAGTGTAGTGGCAGAATGTAATTACGTGTTCCTGTAATCAGACCATTTTCAAGCAGAACTATTTTGAGGTAAAAGAAAAAGTAGAGATTGGAAAAGTAAATACAGTGCCTGTATGTGAATGATGCATTCTCCCTGAAAACACTAGCTGCAGAGAAGCACCATGTATAGTGTAGGTGTTTTCATTCTATTTCTACAGAAAAGCTGTCTTTGAAGGCGTAGGCTAGATTTTTGTGTACCTCTGCAAATGCCTACATACCAAACAGTGTGCCAGGGACCAGACAGTACAACATGCACTTGGCATCACCAACTTTTTCAGCCTCGAGATGTCTGGCATCTTCCAAGGCTGACACACAGCAACAGCCATAAGTGGATCGGTCTGGCCAGTAAGCACTACTTTCAGAATCAGAGAAGCTGATCTGGCTCCTGAGCTGCTTAACTGCAGCATTATTATGGGCCAGATTTTGAGGTTATTAAGATTCGTTTAAACCCAGGAGAACTTGCCTGATATTGGTGGTCATTGCTCACGAATGTCAATCAAGGGGCTGATATTGGTGTTCAGAGGGCATTGCCCCAAGACTGGCACTTTCCTCTGAAGGTGGAATGGATTCTTCTTTCGGTAGTGCTGTCCCAGGCTTTCTGGAATAGAAACTTCCTGATGGCCCACAAATGTGTTCTAATCTGGGGAGGCCCTGCAACATTGGCACTTAGTGTCTTTTCTGTGTAAAGGAGCAATTTCAAATTCGTTTTAATAGGCTCCAGTGGTTTTCCCTTGGGACTTATGTAGTTAAATTCTTAATAACTCATTTGTTGAGCTATTCATTCTCAGGGAGTTGAATGTTCTCCCTGTGTTCCTCTGGGAACACACCAGGCTTAGAGTCTGTGTACCAATCCCACATGAACAAAGGCTTCATATCACACCATCCGCTTTCATTTATTCATTCTGTGCAGCTTTTACTGAGTGTTTGCTTGCAAGTAGGGAAGTCTTTGATCAGTCTTAGGATGACAGTTCAGTTGAATGGGAATCCTTCTCCATCAGGAACTCCACAGAGAGGCCGTGCAGATAAACAGGGTTGTGATAGTATCCGAAGATGGTGTTCAAGAGCAAGTCTTTATTGTCTGATAAATTATACAAATATCAAAATGGACAGAGGGCACATGGACAAAAAGGGGCAGAGAGGAGGAGAGGTGGGGAAACTCTAGCTTTAGGTAATAAAAACACAAGAGAAACAGACTGGACTTTGTGCAGACCCATCAGTGATAGAAAAATATGAGGCTGCAACATTGCAGACCCATGAGTATTAAGGACCTGGCTACCAGGGACTTAACATATTTAATTATTTTTGTTTCTTAAGCATATACAACATACAGTATCGGAAGCCTTGGAAGTGCCAGATTTCCCAGGTTGGAAACTGCAGTTAGCGTTTTCAATGCACACAGCTTTGGCCTTGCTCTTTTTCCTCTCACGTCTTAATTAAAATGCTCCTGATGATGAGTAAATGAGCAAAAAGTTCAGCCAAAGAAGTGCACTTGAAGTAACTTAGAATGAGATTTTATTCAGCAAACCAGAATGTTACTACCTGTACAAGTGTCTGCCATGGCAGCCTCCTGACACAGAAATCGGCTGTGCAGCTGTAAGCAGCCAGTTCAGATGGAAACTGAGCTGTAAAGAAATCTACATACACTATGAGAAGTAGGAACCTCATTAAGAGAAGGTCATGATCTGAGCCTCACAATGACCTAGGCAGACGAGGTTAATGCATCACTGAGAAACGGGAGAACAGACAGACAGCAGATGTTAATAAACAAAATGAAGCACATACAAGGCAAGAGTTGTTTGGTTTTCTACCACATAGACAGGTGCTACTTTACCTTACCAGGGGAGGTGCTGATTCAGAATATTGAGCTGTCAATTTTCAGGTCATAGAGAGGAAAAGCCACTATCTGGCTGTGTTTGTCTCCTGAATGCCTTCAGCATCTCACTGAATGCTTTCATACACTTGTATGACAAACTCAAACTGACAAACCTCCAACCATTAACTCTTTATACGTATCTGTAAAATTAAAATGAACTGTATCAGTACAGTAGCTAGTACAAATTAAATTCACACATTGAACTCACAACAATGAAGAGGAAAAATCACTGGCTATAAGGGAAACTCAAGGAATATAAAGAAAGTAATGCATTTTTAAGATGGAATGTTAAGCGTCATCAGTTAGGCAAAAGTGATATGATTTCATAAAATCCTTATAGTATTGTAAATGTGTCTACCCAGCAAAACATTCATATTGCCAGTATTTATTACACTGAATAAAACATGGTGTTTTCAGATCATGGGGAGTAATGTAAAACTTGTTCCCATTCACATGGGTCCACATCTCCTGGGTCTTGTGCAAAGAAGGAAATCAAAAAAATCTTAGAGCAGATTTCAACTGAAACCTAAGCATTAGTGTTTTATTTCTTTGTTTATGATCCCTAAATATTATTTGTTGATTTAAATTTAATTTATTTGTAAGCCAAAGCTTTTTTTATGTATTTATTTTTATGATTCCCATATGATCATAAACACCATATTTTCTCAGAAAGTTATTTAAATTTATGAAAAAGTTGCCAAAACTTTTTTTTTTTTTCACTGCAGAATTTATCAAGCTGTTGAGTTACTAGTAGCATTAAGCTAAGTGATTTTTCTATTTGATGTGCAGGTTTCAAACAACTTTGTCATAGGTAACTGAATTGTGTACTTTATTTGCTTGGAAGTGAATGATACTATGAAGGAATAATTATGTGTGAGGTATTGAGTAAAGTTTTCCAAAGTGACTTTACCTTAAGTCAGCAAAGGTATTCGTGCTTCTGAAGTCAGCTGGATGTAGGTACTTGCACATTCCTGTGCATCTGGACCTCAGGCTCTTTGAAAGCAGACCTGATGTTCCCAAGCTCTCAAAGGGCCTTCTCAAAATGTACCCATTTTCAGGAAATACAGAACCATGCCCTGTAATATGTGTTTTTCCCAACAAACCTGTCATGTTCCGTGTTGTACATAATGAAACTTGGATGCTTTGCAAAACACATAACGCTAGAAGTATCAGAGAGGTTTTTGAGTGTTGGAGCTGCTTGTGTCTCCTAGTGCCTCCCCTTGTGTTATAAAAGTTTTGAAGTGTGGGTACTTTCATAAGCTAAAATGTACACTGGTGAAAGAAAGACTGACTTTTTCAGACTGATTCTTGTTGTTGGCAAAGGAATTTGAGGCTATTTCATAAAGCAAACACGGGGTGTGAATGAGCCTTTCATTGTGGTAAGTGGCATGAAGTACGTCAGTGTGTGTTTAGGGGGCTGTAACAACTGCTAACTTTTGCTTGAATTATGAAGAAAGCTGTAGCACAGATGTAGTGTATTTTTATAGAAGATGCATCTTCTGAAAGAAGCCAAAGTTTAGTGCTCAGACAAGGACTCAACATCAGATGTGAAAAATCACAGTTCCATCTATTTTTATTTCAATAACATTGGAAAGCAATGGTGGGGAAAGACATCTACTTCTGTGGTTTGAGAGTAGCTTTGATTGATGGCTAAGTGCCAGCCTGGGGAATTATAGTAGCTGTGTGTGTGGCAAGCTTTAGTTTTCCTGGATTTTGAAGGAACTGCTGAGTCTGACCTGCAGGTGCCAGCTTGGTCCGTTTTTAAAATTTACCTGAAAAAGGCTCTTAAGAAGAGGCAGCATGTGCTGTCTTCAAAAGCACCACCTGTTTTGCTCTTACAGAAGAAGCTGAGCCATATTAGCCACTACCGATAGCAATAGGAATTTGGTGGGTAAAATTTCTGTGGGGCCAGCGGAAATCATAGCCTCTGCATTAATGAGTGTCAGCCTTCCCTATGACTCTGAGTTTGCTGGGCGAGAGTCTACAGACCTGGTTTGTACCTTCAAGGCAACCCGGCTGGAGTTAGCCACGCTGCTGAGGGGACTGGACTGCAAGAGCATCGCTGATTGCTTCTGATTTCACCTCTGGTATCAGCCTGTTGCAAAGGCTTGGAGGTTTCTTGGGCGCTTTGATTTTCAAACCTGCTTCATATGCCCCATTAGTCTCTGCAGGGAGGACTGTGAGAACTGGTACCATCACAAGTCTGAACAATTTCCTGATCTTATTGGGATGAAATGTGGGCCTCAGAAAAGTCAGCAGCAGTTCACTATTGACTTCAACAAGATTGATGTTTCACCTGTAACGTCTGCTGACATCAGGGAGAGCATGGCAGGGGTTTTGAGGAATGAGTGTCTAAATACATACGTGCAGTGTTAGTAAGGCTGATGAAAATGCAAAAAAACACTGAAATTTTGTAAGTCATCAAAGCAGAGAGACATTAAGGGTGCGTGGGTATTTGAGAAGAGCTAACTGATTTGCTTGTGGGAGCCAATTTAATCAACTTCTGAGTCCCTCTACTGCCTCAGCCAGGTTTAAATGAGTCACCTTGATCTGGAAATAGCCTAGCCACTGCAGACTGGGGTATGTGCAGGTTGATCTACCTATGAAGAAGTCCTGCACCAGGCATTCTGCTGTTGCGGCTGGATTGCTTCTGCTCCAAATCTAGGCCTAATAATGCTAGCTCAGACACCTCTGCATTACTTTGCTGTCTGTAGTGCAGCTGTGCCATCTATCAGAAAGATACCTGTAAACAGTAGCTCTGGGAGGGGTGATAAAGCTTAAATGTGTTTGAGAGAGAAGGAGGTTGTAGCAATATGAGTCTGTAAATTGCAGCAAGTTACCAGGATTTTTTAAGAAATCTCGGACTGAATAAAGTGACTGTGCTGATAACAAAAATATATAATCCCATGTGAAATTCAGCTCTTGTGCAACCTACAAGCCCTTAAGCCTTATTTTAGAATGAGCTAAACTGATTGTGGGGAAGAAGAGCAATGACAACAATAAAAATCTATTGGGGAACATGGCTAAAGAGGGATAAATGCCTATCAGAAAGAAATATTTTGTAGTTCTTGCAGGTGTTGATTAGTTTTAAATATACAGAGTAACTTCAGGAACAAATTGCTGTTGATGGCCTAGGAAGGAGGATTGCTGTAATTTATGACTTTGACATAAAGAAGGATGCTATATAACACTGCAAGTACTTTTGTGAGTAGGTAGTTCTGCTGATGTAGGAGGGAGTAGTCTTTTCAACTTACTGGCACTCCTTAAGGAGAGCTATCTCTCAGCTGAAGATGAAGTCATATATCCTGCACTTTGATTTAATTTCCTATCCATTTGATTGTTCATTCTTCTCATTAAAGGAAATGAAGTGAAAGATGGTTGCACACAGCTGTAATTATTATGATGCTTTTATTTCAACTGTGGGCCTGTCTTCCTTATGAGAAGGTGTGTTCATTGCTATTCTTTGCATCTTGACAAACATCAGGGAGAAGATACCCAGGCTGCAGAAGTTGTCCAAGACATGAAAATATGTGAGACAAGAGGATGAATGAAATATATTAGAGCTGCTTAGGTTGGGGAAGAAATAGGTAACAGGTGACATGATAGCAGAATGTAAAAATAATGAATAGTGCAGAGAAGGCTAGCTGCATGCTCGTACTTACTGATTTGCAGATATAACAAGAACATCCAGTGCCATTAGAAGGCACCATATTCAAACCAGTTAAAAGGAAATATTTCATGACAAAAGTGCACTGACACAGGAATCTCTTGAGCAAAAGAGCTCCAGTGGGTTTGTAAGATTAGACTAATGTATGAATGAAATCTTTCTGGCTTAAGCCGTGTCATTAATGGATGACAAAATTCTTCCTTCATTGGCTCGTTATCAGAGAAATGCTCTTTATTGGACATGGGACTGCTTTCTCAATGAACTGGTACTGGATGCTAGGAAGTACCAGAAGGCTGTTAATCCATCTTACAACATTAATCCTTCTGTTACTGTAAGTTTAAGGTTCATTCTCCATATTTCACCTCTTGCTCTTAGAGGGTTTTTTTTCTGTGGGTTAGCAAAACACTAATTTTTAACTTGCTTGCAGATGACTACCTCCAGATCAAAGAAGCCCATGTTTCTTGTTTAAATTTCAACTCAGAGAGCTAGGTTTATCTTTGGGTAGCTTCATAGTAAGCAATGTAATTGTCAGAAACACTAAGTTGAGGTTGTTCAGGAAGAATCTATTTTTATACTGAATTAAAAGCTGATGAATGAATAGCAGTTGCAAAAGTAGCATGTTACAGTGCTGGCATTTTGTTGCATAGCTAAGGTGATATGGAATAAAAGATTAATGTGGTGTGAAAATAGTGGACAGTGTGAGGATGCAAATTGAAGGAAACAGCTACAGCTCCCATGTTATTTTGAATTTAGAGTCAGAGCCTGAAGGCACCCCACTGCTACAGGAAAGAACGGAATCCTTCATAAAGGCCAAATCGGATTTTCAAATGGAGAAGCATCTGCTGTATATAAATGAAAAACAGAATTTGGTTGTTTTTTTGTTTTTTTTTTTGTTCCAATCTAAAATGCCTTTTCAGAGGAAGGTACGCTCAATCAAAAGCTTTGATTTTTGACAGCACAGGAAAGGTATTGACAAACTAAGTCCCACAAAGAGCCACCAAGATGGTCAGGGCTCTCAAGCACACAACACATGAGCCACTGGGGTTGTTCAGGCTGAGGACGGGAGCTACTGTAAACTAGAGCAACACTGAGTGTTTTAAACTGGGAGTTCCAAGCCTCGCTGCTGCAGCTGTCTCCTCTTCAGTGTTACCTCTTCTCTGACATTGCTGAGGGATTAGTGAGGCCAGTAGGGACAGCTGCACAAAGTAATGCTGTTGTTCATGCCATTGCTGGCCTCAGTGAGGGCCATTAATATGGCAGAGATTACCTGTGCCTTTTAACCTCTGTCATGTTCTGTCCTGGAGTCCTAAAAAGTATCTTCACTGCAGGGTGCTTCCCAATGAAAGGATTCTCCCACAGTTAAGTCTGGTTTTGAAAGCTTGTGTCCTGCTTTTATCTGGAAAGGAGAAAATCTGGGTCTGTATTTTTAGACTGGAATCCTGTGCTGTCCCTTCCTCCTGAGAACAGCATGCCATCAAGGACGTGATAGGATGAGCTTTCGTTTCTTCCCTGAACAGACTACCAGTGAAGTTGCAGTACATGATCCCCTGTGCAACAGTGAAAAAGAGTTTTGAAACATCTTCAATGACTTTTTATCCTCACTCCAAGAGGACAGAGGTATTAATAGATCACAGAATAGTTTTCCTTATTTGATTACAAAGATAAAGTTTCTAGGTGCCTTTTTCCTCTTTTTCTGGTTTGTTTTTTTTTTTTTCTCCTTTAAAGATGAAAGTTGAGTCTCCTATTGGGGGGGTTCCCCTTGGTCCCAGGTCCCTTGGAACAGGGATTTGCCACTGTTTCTGTGTTAGGTAAAAAAGAGATTTATGAAAAAAGCTCTGGCATTTTGAAGGGTCTTTCTTTTTCTGTCTTTTCTTATGTGTATTAACATAGTGTTTCTTCAGTGTCATGAAAGCGTTTAAAGGAAAAGACTCTTCCCTCAGGGATTAAATGTTACCAATGCAGTTCAGCTTTCACTAGTTATATAAATGTGGCTACAGAATTTTCATAAACTGACATAATCAAAATGACATTCTTAATGCCAATCATTTAAAATGCAACTTGTAACCACTTTTCCTTCTATTTTGCTTCCTTAGCCCTTTGCTCCTTTTTCTGTTCAGAGGATGGCAAAGTGGCTAATCAGAAATATAATCTGTAATTTAATTTGATAAATCCACTTGAACTGGCAGAACTACATCTTTGCAAGGAAAATTTCCCCTTAGTTAAGTGATATTTTTGTTTTACAAGTGAAAATATTGGGGGTTTACTCATTAAATCATAACAAAATGAAAATTCTTAACAATTTGCCAGTCCTGTAAGCTCATACATGTGTTCAGCTCTTAGTGAACCTAGAGGGAGATAAAGATTGTTGCAAGTTACAGATCAGTGTCCACAATGAAAGTAAATTCCACTCTCACACAAAGTAAATTCTTTCTGAATGTGAATACAACTGTATTTCTTCAGCTGTTTAACAAAGATACTGCAGCATGGAAAATGTTAGATAAGCTTTATCTAGGTGCTTATAAATGAATGCTTCCATTGTTCAGAAGGTAAGTCCAACATATGGTGTAGTAAGCTTCCTGAAAAATATATATTGCATTATTATTGGATAGGGGTTTTGTTCTATTTATTACTCAATGAAAAGCATTTCAAAATCAGTGAGTAATGACATTTAACAACTTCATTCATAACATACCTAATACACTACTTTTTCTGCTTTTCTGTTAAATTAATACATTGGGTGATTTAGCAACTTCTGTTTAGACCTAGCCAACACCTGATAGGATTTACATCAAGACAATAAAGAAGTAGTCTGACACATTCTTTCAATATTAGCTTAATTCTTGCTCTGACTTATCAAGGATGATATTTATTATAGACCTAAAGGGCATAGAATTAAAAGGCATATGAATTAGCAGAAGAATCCAAACCAGCAGTAAAAGTTAATTTCATAGCCTGTGAAGAGGGCGTGGCTTTTGCTCATGTTTTGAGACCAGGCTCCTCTAGACACCATGTGGGTGCAAGGCTTTGGCCAGACCTTAAACCCAGGACTGAGATTTTGAGTTTCATGGGTGGAATGAAGATGGTTTAAGTCCCCCTTTGGAGTCAGAGAGCTGGCTAGGTCACCCCATGTGAGCACTTTTCTTCTCCGTGGCTTTTCTCAACAGGTCTATTTGCTTTGATTTTGTGTTTTCATGCCTCCTTCTGTTAGGCAACAACAAAACAGCCACAGTTCACATTGCAGGAGAACTCAGCAGGAGTGACTCTTCAATTTTTTTTTGTTTTGTTTTGACCTTTATAAAGGAGAGCATGGGCTATAAAATGTCTGTCTCTGCCTTTCTTCCTGCCATAATCTAAACTGTCTTATCTAACATTAAAATGTGCATTCGGTGATTGTCTTTTTCCAGCAGGGATAGCAGCCTTGCAGAAAGGCAAGCTTTGCAGTGCTTTGTATAACCTCCTTTTCTGGAAGACCAATACAGAAAATCTCCAGGGCAGTTTGTCAAAACACATGTATGAAACCTTCAGGGTATGCCTTTCTCCCAGAAATCCTCTGTGTGCACACAGACATATTCCTGTAAACAACTTTTCTGGAAACATATCTAACAAGCATTTCCTTCTGTGTTCCATGTAATGAAAATCTGCTGCTCCACTGAATTAAAATCAACAATTCCTACTTTAAACATGAGCTTGGACTTGTACTAAAATAATATTTTCCTGCTGGGTTTCAGGAAACACCTTATGCAGGCAGGAATTCTTAACAAGTCCTGCAACACCCACATTTGGCAAGTGTGCATATATAATAGGTCACATCTGCAATGCAGTTTATTAGTTCTGCATCTGGATGTAGTGTCACAGCTACAGAAGTCTCCTACTAAAAAAAACCACAAACCTATAAAATTAAAGATATCATATAATAAAATATAAAATTATTAGTTGTCTTTAAGCCATTGATTCTGTTGTAGCTTTGTGCCTTTTGAAGGAGTGCATATTTAGTTCCTCATCACAAAGGATACTGCCAGCAGCACTGTCCCACTCTAAAGGAGCAAGAGGAAAGCTGTATGGAAAGAAAGCTGCCTGCTCTCTCAGTACACCAGAAAGAAAGAGAGGTTCAGTGAAGAAGTGAAGCCTGCTGGGCTTGCAACTTTTGAAATCTGTCAGGCATTCCTCCACTGACAGCAAAGGAAGGCTTGCAATATCATCTTATGTTGCTCTATTGGATAGGGAAGGACCACAGTACAGGACTCCAAGCATATTCCTCTTCCAAATTAAGACTAAAGCACATACTGGTAACTGGCTTTGGGAAGTGCTTCACGCCATCTTTTTCATGCCATCCCACATCTCCCTGATCACTTTACCTACTTCCACCTTCTAATTTTGTGGTGTTACTCCTTTTCATCTCAAGTGGAGTCAGCAAACATGCCCTCCTGCTTACACGTGGCCTGATTTTCCTCTGTGACCTTACAGTGATTTTTATCATGGGATAGATGGATGTGACACTTTGCTAACTATGCTGCTCCTGCTATATTCTGAATGTTCAGCGTTAGAGTTTGGTTCTGTTATTTGTGGTAGTACTGAGCACCTCATCAACTTCAACAGAACCATGGTAATAGTGAGGTGATGTTTGTTTTGTGTCAGGTGTCAAAATTTGGTGCTTAGAAACTTCCCCTCTAGGGAACATTTACGTGTGTGTGTGTGTGTGTGTGTGTGTAGGGCTTGTTTTGCTTCCCACCTACCTTTCCTTTCCAAATTTCCTTCCTCAGGGAATTTCACAAATAAATTGCTGATGATCTAGGCATAGAAGAGCAGACTGAAGAGTAGGGTTTAAAAATAGTTTAACGCCTGTAAAATGGATCATTTTCACAGTTAAAGTATTTTTGCTCTTATCTCAAAGGAACATTGAAAGTGCAAGGAAAATGTTTTTGCAACAAAAATTATAGGCAATTTTCAGCTAACACAAAAGTATTGGAAGTACTTGGGTTGTTTGTTTTTTTTTCTTTCTGAACTGTACTTGAGTGCTGTTCTGTTAAATATAACAGTATATAGTTGTATTATAGAATATATGTACTAAGTAACACACATCCATTAGGACTGCATTTGCATCTTCCTGAGTTCGTTTACTTTGCTTTTCAGTATAAATATCTACTAGTATGAAAGTTAAACCAAGCTATGTAGTTGCTTTCCCCAAATTCAGTCTTAATATTTATATGGGTTCTTTGTGCTCTTTTAATTAATTGTTTGAAAAATCACAGTTGTCTCTTTAAAAATGTGAAAGTAAGATATAAATAAAAGGCTTGCCTTGCTTTTAGAAGCCCATTTGGGGACAGGGAACAGTCTAACACAGCCGTACAGAACATGGCACAGACTGCACACTTTCCAAGGCAGCAGTGCAGGTTTACTGTATGTAGGCATCCGCCTGCTCAGCTGTGATCAGTTGTTTAATCATGGCTCTATTTTGTGATTTTTTGATGGCTGTCACATTTCTGAAGGAAAACACTTATGCCTCAAGGCAGACAAACATCCCAAATCCCACAAACCTTTACTTGCTCTCCCATGAATCTCTGCAGCTAGGAGGAACAGAACAAAATTTGCTTACAAAATGAGTGTATCACAAGTTGAACACACTTCAGAGTTCTCTCAGTTTGCCTTTGGGTTACTAGGAAGCACTATCATTTACACTGCAATAACAACACTGAAGTTAAGAGTGGTATGAAGGATGTTTTCAGTCAAACTTCAGAAAGCTAGGTTAAGGCTTTCAAGAGTTGGGCCTAGGTGATACCCACTGAAGTTAACTTGCTCTGGCAGTTGCTTATGAGAGCCCAAAGTAGGTAGGAGCTGAGCTGGCAGATTCTCTAAGTTTGGTCCTGGAACTGTGATCCCAGGTATGGAAAAAACTTGAGTTTTGATGAACCATTCCCGGTCTTCACTCCTGCACTCGTGCCGTGTCCTGTGTCATTGCATCCAAATCAGCGAACTAAATCAGGGGACTAATCTAGATGAAAACCTGTTCTCCAAAAAAAAAAAAGCAGAGAGGGTAGGGTTGTGCTTCAGCTGCCTGCGTATCATTTGTCTGCACAAAAGCAGGGCTGCTGCTGCCTCTGGAGTGAGTGGGGCAAAGGCTGCTTCAGCTGCAGTTGCTATTGAAGACCTTGAAGAGGTTGTGGTATTTGCTGCAGGAAGAGAATAATCCATGGCTTTGGAGGATGTCCAGCAGAGAAGTCACATGGATACCCTTTAACTTTACTTGGACACTGTCCTTTTCATGAAAAAAATAGTTGATTACTGTCTTTCAGTTTTGCAGGCAACCTTTGCAGCCACATGAAAGATTGCAGTTCAGGCTAATCATGTTCGTGTTTGGACCTATTGCTCTCCTCACCATGATGGATAAGGGCAAGCAGGCTGTTTTTTACCTGTTAAGCTTGAGGGTGACAGATCAACTGTTAGTCATTGCTCTCAAGTCTAATAAACTGCCCATTTAAGTCTGCTCAGATGTTTCATAATAGACTGCTTTATTCTATATTGAAATATCTGTTGAAGAGGAAAATTTAACAGATAAGATATTACTACAATACACTGTAGAGCATTTATGTGCAAAATTTTACCCTCCTTATTTTCTAAGGTTCACAGTAAGAGTTTTGTCTCCACACTGCCAGATTGCCTCTAAGAAGCCACATTGTCTCATGTAGGAGTTTAGCAGTCCTGCAGAAGGGCTACTGGTATTCACAGTGATGGTCTTGCACACAAAATCCAGGTATGTCAAGTGCTTATATTTAATTCTGCAAGGATTTCAGAGCCCTTGATTTGGATGGGAGTTTCTACTGAATTGAGCTTCTTAGGAAGGCTGGGGTGCCTGCATTTCTCTTCACATGCAAAGAGGTTAAATAATTCATTGTATGACATGACTCCTTGTCACTCATTGTCCTTCTCAGTCCTGCTTCCCCTTCTGATATCTTGCCATGGTCAGAGATGTCTGATGTTTGTCAGAGATGAAAACATTAGTTTAGACAGGCCAGGCTGCTATAAATAAGGTATGAACTTATTGGAATTTATCCAATTTTTGTTGCTGAATGAATTATCACCTCTCTGATCATCTGCATAGGCTGGAAGTTTTCACATTCTTCAGTATTTTTTACTGGAGCAGTTCAAACTAATGTATTTTATTGTATTGCCGGTATGGATAAAAACAGGGACATGGTTGCTTTCAGCAGTTGAGCTGTCTCAGTAATGTGAATACACAGAATGTGAGTATATTTAACTTTCATTTTGGCCTTGTCTGTAATCCTTGAGCTATTCTTCTTGGCTTCTAGCAAAAGACCAGCTCGTTCTTTCTGTCAATGCTTTGCTTCCCGGAGTCTCCTTTCAGAGCTGCTTTCTGCCTCTTAAAACAAAGCATGTCTGGTTTCTGCTCATTGGAGAAAGCAGAGGGAAGGCAAGTGTGCTTTCTGTCCTGGACAGAAAGGGCAAAGATAGTGGTTTACTGGGGTTACTGTGTGTGCACAGGTATGTTTATAACACTAGAGAGGGTAAATTTTCATCTTCATCGGGAAGTGTAGCAATAGGACAAGGGATAATGGGTTCAAACTTAAAGAGGGGAAGTTCAGGTTAGGTATAAAGAAGAAGCTCTACTGTGAG
Organism: Psittacus erithacus; assembly: GCA_009867235.2. Lineage (NCBI taxonomy): Eukaryota > Metazoa > Chordata > Aves > Psittaciformes > Psittacidae > Psittacus > Psittacus erithacus. The sequence continues at coordinate 22,974 of WYDI02049435.1, forward strand.
GGTGGTGAGGCACTGGAACAGGTTGCCCAAAGAAGGGATAAATGCCCCATCCCTGGCAGTGTCCAAGGCCAGGTTGGACGGGGCTTTGTGCAACCTGGTCTAGTGGAAGATGTCCCTGCACATGGCAAGGGAGTAGTACTTCCTTCCAACTCAAATCATTCCATGATTCTATGGTTGGAAAGCAAAAAAAAAAAAAAAAAGAAAAAAAAAGAAAAAAGAAGAAAAATTATGCTGTTGATTGAAACAGAAAAAGAGGTATCAACTACAAACACAACACAGATGGAATTGTGACTCCTCTCCAAATCTGTCCTGTGCTTCTATGGTTTGCATATTGTTTCCATGGGATTGCAAGTGAGGATGACCATGAAGTTGGTACCTCTATGCTGAAAGTAGTTTTTGGATAGTTTTTACAGCTCCTTTCCCTTGAATTTTCCAAGTAAATTCAGTTGGCTCCATGTACAGGATTCATGGCTCAATGCCAGCAAATGCCAAGCAAAACAAAGTGCAAGGAAAAAAGAAAGTGAAAAGGCAGAAAGAGACTGAGAGTAGTTGCCATTGAAGAAAAACAAAACAAAAACCAAACCAAACAAACAAACAAAAACCAAACAAAAAACCAAAACCAAAACAAAACAAAAAAACCGCGTAAGGGCAGCGTAGCGACCATGTGTAATGGTCATGAATGTTGCACTGCTCCAAGACAGTGCTGCCATTAGGAGTAAGTCTGATTCTTCTTGTGGTGAGTGTGCAAGGACATCTTCAGAAGACAGTCATTTTATATGCAATACTGTCAATGTCACCTTTCAGGAAAATCACTGGAGAAGCTTATTTGTTAGTAAATGTTCGTCCCCATCCAATTCGACTGCCTTTGTCCCCTTCCCACAAGCTACAGAGTAGCTGCAGAGACCACCTCTCCGCCTTCACAGCAGGAGTCAAGAAGATGCAGTTCCCCCTTGCTCCTTGTCCTGCTGCTCTGTGCTGCACCGCTGGCTGAGGCTACACAGGGTGGTAGGCACTGCACAGGTACCACAAGAGCCCCAGTGCTGTAATCCTGAGGATCAGCAGAGAGCAATTCAGCACCACTGCCTGGGAAGTGGTAACTGCTGGGATACTGAATATTCAAGCTAAACTCGGCGGCTTAATGCAAGGGTGAGAAATCATAAAAAGAACTGCTCTTTGCTGTCTCTGCCTCTCTCTCTTGCAGTATTTTTAAAACAGCTGAGTTGTGCCAAAAGATACAAGTTGTTTTTGTAACAATTTCTAAGTGTAAATGTGACATTTCTTCCACTAATCACACTTTCTTCAGGTGAGAGATAATAGAGCTGTCTGACTAGCTCAGCCCTGGGTCTTTGCTTGAGTAGTTACTCCAGAATGAATTATATCTGTAGTGGTGCTTTTGTAAGTTCTTTTCTTTTCTGTGTTAAGTGCTCAGCTCATTTAGCATCTCAGTTTGAATGTGAAAATATTCTAAGAGGTGAAAGATCAGTGATTTATATGTAGTACCCAGCATCCTTCTGCCTGGCCCTAATTTTACTTTGAGCTGATGTCATAACAGGTATATCAGTGCAGAGAACTTACTGTATTCTTTTCTCCAAACATCAAAAATCCATGCTGATTTCATGCCTGCTAATTCTCGATCACAGGACACCTTTAATTAAATGACAAAATAATGTTAGTGTGAATGGTATATAATTGTGGGCAATTATTTTTTTATATTTTTTTTTTAGTCTTGAAAATCCATGTACATGCGTGCTCATTTTCATCTTCTCTAACCAAAAGCAAACCACTCAATGTCTCTAACCATATGGATTTTGTGTGCCATTCAGAGCAACCCAGTCTTATATGGTAATGACTCAACAATTTACTGAATCCAGTTAGCAGCTTTATAGTTCGTTACTCAAAGTATCTCATAGTTAAGTTTCATAACAGTCCTACTTAGATTATCTCGCATCCTCCGTGTAACTATTCATTAAAGGCAACCATGACTTCTATCAGTAAAGGAGTGATTCACCATTAGTATTTCATTCTCTTGATCCCCACACCCTACCCTATCCAGCCTTGCTTCTTTACCTCTGAAAGCTAAACAGCTTTGACTGATGTCCCACAGTACCAGTGAGTAGTTAAAGGCAATGATCTTGAACAGATTCATCTTTAATGGCAGTAACCTCATAAGCTTTGCTGCTATATTTGATGAAATACTGTAAGAGCAAGCTTACAAGCAGAGGTTTCTCTCTCCAGGATCTGTACTACATTTGCCAGAAGGGAGAGCTTCGCTTTCACAGAATGGAATTTGTGCTGGAGTAGAGGCCCTGTGAAGGACCCTACACACATAATGTCTGCTCAGATTACTGACCTCAGGCTTAGCCAGTGACAAAAGAGTTTGCACTGTTGCAAAGTTCAGCTGTCATAGCTGTTTTCGCATAGTTCTTCTCATGCTGTCTTGAACACACTCATTCATTTCCAAGCTAAACTGGTACATCTTCGTGTTTTGGCTGCTTCTGCTAACCGCTTTTAAAACATTGCTACTCAGGGACCTGTCCTCCTTGTTTTGTGAAACATCAGCTGAATCCTCAGTTAGCAGAAAGAGATGTCATCCCATTGCCTTCAATTGGGAGTAGGTCAGGAGATTGGATTCAGCAGCATTTGGGGACAGCCAAATGGGCTTTTTCCTCTCCCTTATATCTTGCATATTCAACATAATGTATAACATGTTTTCACATGAACTTGGGGCAGGGGGAGAAGGGGATGTGCTTTAGTGCTTATGTGGTTTCAGTGAATTACCAGCTTGTGATTTTAGCTGCTGTTTCCATGTGTGTTTCTCCTGACAGCATAAGTCTTAGTTTGCACTGCTGTCACCCCACAGTGTGCTGGCACAATGACTGGTGTGCCCATTCAGTGAAAGAGATTGGGAATACATGTCTTTTTTTCTTTTTCTACCTGGTCATTTTCAACCATATCAGCTCACTAGTGTGGTTCCTCACACATGCAGCCACTCAGGCAGATATGCTGGTTTAGTACAGGAGGGCAAATCTGAGAAGCACTTGAAGACAGGATTGGAGAAGGATTTGTGCAAACAGCACTGCTGCTCAGTTTTATTGACTCACCCGCGTGTTACTGAAATGTTCACCCAGTATTTGGGGAAAAGAAAATAGATACAGGCTCAACCTTAAAAAAACCAACCAACCAAAAAAAAACAAACCTCACAGATTGATCCAACACAGTATGGATCTAAGCATGGGCTTTGTAGGTGAATGCTCAAACTGATCCAGATTCTTTCACTGCTTCCCTGTGGAGTTTCTATGGTGTATTGTGGATATACAGAATCAGAACTGAGATCTGTTGAGATACAAGAGACTAAGCTTGTCCCTGCCAGTGCAGATGTGCTAGCAATACAAGAAGCTCTCATCCAGCTTAGAAGTGCTTACAAATATTCTGACTGTCTTATAACTGTCCAAGTCTCATGCAACACATGCTTTGGACTGATCTTGAACTTCTGCAGTGGGTTTATCCTGCTGAAGGGTGAGATTGTTTTAACTTTTCCTCATATGGATGCTAAAGGAATATCACAATAAGCATCAAATATTATGATACTGATTAAATTCTATCTATGAAAAGCGTGTGGGTTTCAGGACTGAGATCTGCAGATGTCTCTGTCCCTTTATCTACACTGTGCTTCTCAGCAATCTAATCTTACTGAGTTGTCCAGACTGTGTCTCTGTGTCTTCATGTTTCAGTAGAGACTACAATGCAAAATGTTACAGGGATATTTTAGTCTCCCTCTTCTTCCTCTTTAAGGGCTACAGTGTTTCCTCTGTCATATCTTTCATTTTAAGGAGATGTATTCCCTCACTGAATCCACACACCCAGCATCTGTGTTTGTTCAGCCATCTCTGTAGAGCAGTGGTTGGGGAGAAGAGTTTGTGTACATGAGGGCAATGAAGGGACATGGTGGATGCAGGTGATTCAGAAGGGAGCATGAGTGGCATTGCAACTCTTTCAGCAGTGGGCCTAATAATTTTCATATTCTTTGGTACTGTGTATATTTCAAAACACAATGTTAGAACACCAGGTATCCTGGCTAGGTGTGACAAGAATGAAGCAAAGTAGAGAACAAACTCTGCTAATCTTAATGGTGTGACCTCCTGGTGATACTTGGCAAGATGGCTGTTCAGGTTTAGCTACCTGGAAGCTCAGAAGCCGCATCTTATTCCTTGTTTGTTACCATAGTGCAAACGAAGAAGATCTACTAGCAGAGATGATGGTATTTAAAGTCATGCCACCAAATTGCTGTGTCTTATGTATAATAAATACCAGTGTCCACTTCTATAACTCTAAAGTTAGCAACATAAGAGTAACTTGAGTTCATTTCAGTTAGCAGTCTGGATTTATAGTTGCTGTCTGGGTACAGCTATATGCAATCTACTCTGAATCACCTACAAGGCACATATGTGGGACTATGGTGCAAGAGCCTGTGACATATGCGAGTCTTTTTGCTATGACTTAGACAATCGTGTCAAGTATTTGATCTTTTATTTTTGAGGAAAAAGGAGAGTGTACGTCTTAAACCTGTTTAAGAGAGTCTCCAGGGAGCAGACTGCAGTACTCTCAAAGCAGTACATGCCCCCATTAAGCCATTCTTTGTTACTGTACAGGCATAAGTCATAAATAGTTAATTTGTTCCTTGGCATCTTCATATTTCATGTAAGAATGAAAAAGCACATATGCAATGGAACTTTTATGAGATCAACATTTAACCCCTGCAAAAGATTAAGTAAACATCAAGATTTCCCCCAAACTGGTGATATTATTGGTCCAAGCAAACTTGCAAAGTTTAATAAAAAACTAGCCTTTGCAGCCATGGCAATGAGTGTATATATACACTTTTATACACATATTCTTATCCAAGTACATGGGGTTATTTTTTCTTGTAGCGGAATCGTGGCCTCTCATTCCTTGCTGAAAAGGCAGTATAGGTAGAGAAAATGAAAAGCAGTTCCTCCCTCACAGCTATTGTATACATAAGGGGGAGGTACAGTAAATTACTACAGAACAGTAAATGAGTGAACATTTGGAGGCCAGGATAGCATGTGTGAATAAAAGGGAAACATGGCTGGTTATTCAGAACGTTATATTGAGGCTGCAAAAGATGAGATTTCTGTTACATTTCTATGTATTTCTGTTATGAGATTAGCTGATCTGCAGTATGTCCTTGGACATGGCATTTCCTCTGTATTTTTCAGTCTCTCTACCTGCAACAAGCATAAAGTTAATCACCTTCTATGTCAAAAGGCCCTCGTCCCCAAAGCTGTTGTCCTCCTCAGGGCCAACCAGCCTTTCCTCAAAGATTGGTGTAGCAGATGTCTCGTGCTCCCTGGGCATCCCCAAACTGCCTTGGGGTGTAGATTTTCAACAGGCTTGTTTGCAACTTTTTTTTTTAGAGGAAAGATTTTGTCCTTATTTTAAGATTGCCTGGAGTTAAATGTGATCTTGGAAAGCTGAAAGTAAAGGGTTAACCTCTTGATATCAACTCAGAAAAGCATAAAAAAGAAAGATACAGCTCAGCCTATTGAAGATATGCAGCAGCTTCCATGGCTGTTCCTTAGAGCTTTCCTAAGGTATCCCTCAGCCTCAGAAAGGGGACAAGCAGCTGAGTGACATCTCCCTTTGGGATGCTGCCTTACAGAGGGACTTTTCTGGGAATTTTTGTTTTGTTTTTTATTGGCTTTAAGTAGTGAAAGGTAATTCAACAGCAGTTTGGTTTCCTATCTGCTGTATTTTAACACTGGCCTATAAGGCTAATGAAAGGATTGCTGGCCTAAAGAGGTTACATTATTTTCAGAGGATTCCTTTCCCCTCTCAGTCTGTTGGTGTCTGCTGTTTCTTTATCAAAGTTGTTACCTGTTTGCTTTGTTTCCTGGGAATTTATTGTTGGAAACACTAGGTTGCCAGGTATAACAGCAGTGATTAGGCTTTTTTCCCAATCTCCTTTCAGTGCAACAAATACACAGTGTATTCAGTTGGAGCCACAAGGAGCTATCTTTGCTACTCAAGTAACTTTCTGCATTTTAAAGATGGTTAACATTATTTTATGCTAAAGAGTTGAAGAGTACTGCCACCTAGTTCATCCTCCTCCTCCAAAACAGCTCTACTTATAGCATTCCTGACAGACACTTGTATAACCAGTCCTCGAAGATTTCCAGCAGCGGGGACCCCAACCGCCTCTCAAGTGAATTTTCAAGCTGAACATTTCTGCAATATGAGCTCATTGCTTTCAGCTCCTGCCACTTGTGAATGTTGATGAACAGATTATTACCTAACTCTGTGCAGCAGCATTTTATGTATTTTGAAGGGTGTTTTCATGCTTTCTCTTCCTTATGCTGGGCAACCTGTGTTCTCTCAGTTTTTCCTTATAATTTCCTTGTAATAGACATCTGCTTGTTCTTATTGCTCCCTGGTGGTCTGCCTCCTGTTGCCTCACATCTCTCTTGAGGTGTGGAGAGGGTACTTCAGCTAAGCCAGCCAGCTTAGTGTTGAGTGGGGCGGAAGGATGTCACTCCGGCTGCATTCCAGCAGTTTGTCCCAGAGTGGTGCTTGCTTAGCTTAAAGCAGGACAATAGCATCACAGGTTCACCTTCAGCTCATGATTCTGTGTAGTCCTTAGGTGCTTTGTGTAGCCCTGCTCAGTTGTTCTCCATCCTATGTGCTTGCAGCTAATTGTTCTTGGCTAAATACAGAAGCTTACAGTTCTTCTTGTCCTTCAAGTTCTGCTTGAATTGTATTCTTCAGCTTTTCCAGTTTGTCAAAATTCTTCTAATTTTACCTTCAGTTATGTTGCCAGTTTTACCCAGCTCAATGTAATTTTCAAGTTAACAAACACTTCTGCTGCATTGCCTATTCCATTCATGAAAATATTCCATTATCTGGAAGCCAGGATGAAGAGCCCTAGAAGAATGACCCTTCAGATTTTGCTATGAACCGAGGATAACTGCTTCCAGAAACAAAATATTGGTGGCTACTCCAGCCATTTGGAATATCACCTTTTAGTAGTAATTGTATTGATCACCAGTCTTCTCATCTACTTTAATGCAACTCACTACAAGTTGAAACTTCAAGGAGGACAGATTTTGTACTACCTAATTTTATGAATTTGATTCAGTGTTTTTATTCCTTTTTTCCACTCTTCATTATAACTTCTAAAAATTTTTCAAAGATTTTTCAACTTTGTCTAAAACTGCTTGCAGCTGCCATGAATCCATGTTTTGTGGAATATTAATCTTAGACCATTTTTTCTTAACTGGTTTAGCTGACTGTGAAGGTAGGAGACCAGCTGGAGACCAGTAACGAGTGGTGTCCCTCAGGGATTGGTGCTGGGACCGGTCTTGTTCAACATCTTTGTCAGTGACGTGGACAGTGGGGTTGAGTGCGCCCTCAGCAAGTTTGCCGATGACACCAAGCTGTGTGGTTCGGTTGATATGCTGGAGGGAAGGAATGCCATCCAGAGG